>KK117280.1:289468-331797 GCA_000611955.2 Stegodyphus mimosarum
GAAATCTACACTTGAAATTTATGAAAAGCTCTTTTATCATGGCAAACATGATGTTAACTTATAGTTTTGTAACAAGACTGTTAAATCGAATATTTAGAATTCTTTTACATTTTAAACATTAATAAATGTCCATGAAGCCGTTCTAAAAAATGTGTAAACATTCTTTGTACTTCCTAGTACAAAAGTTTATGCCGATAAAAATCATGCGTGTTACAAAGTAAGAAATATATTTCTTTGTAAAATATTTAATACATTGATTTTATATGCTATTTTAATCGTCTTTTAAGGGACTACTACTTAAATGAAATAAATATCTTGCAACACAAGATACTTTATTCAAATGTGTATAGCTGTTATTACGCTTTATGCAAGAAATATGCTGTTATTGTTCTCATTTGCAATAACAACGGAACATTTAAAATAATGTTACTTTTAATTTGATATTTAAGCTCGTGTTTATTTTAAAAACCTGGCTCGTAATTTAAATACACATTTTAATATTTTGCTTTGTTAATTTTATAATTATTTTTATAATACAAATAAATTAAAATGCAAAATAATAACAAAGATGAAGAAAGAAATTTGATATACAAACCTGTATTTTTTGTTACGGAAAAAAAATCAAAAAGGAGCCTGTTTTACAAATTTTTATAATATAAATCTCTCAGCAAACGCTTCTGCAAAAAGTATTATGATATTTTCTTGGAGGAAATACTTAAACTCATGTTTGAAAAACTAAACAAACAAAAAAAAAAAAACTTTTGATTACTCTATTTTCTAAAATTCCTAAGTACTGTCTTAAACATTTCTCTTGAAATTCATTTTGAGTTAGACGCTTTCGTGTGATAAATACAGCTTGGTTTTACAAAGTGCGCAAAAAATTTGTTCACGCAATGCAGTGATTTCTTGAGATTTGTGTTAGTTTTAAGAAAAATAAATCATTCGTAAAAACACGGTAAAATTACTTTCTGATGCATTTCTCAGAGGGAGCAAAATCTAGCGTCAGTTTTCATACACTTTATAAAACATATCATAAAAAACGTAAAGAAAAAATTTTTAAGCAATTAAAAGTTTTAATACTGATCGATTTTATGATTAGGTAATTTTAAGATTTTATGTATTATTCTTTTATATCCAGCTTCCGCTCCTTCAAAAAATAAGTAAATTTTCGAGACACAGTTTTTAAATAATTAAAAGTTTTCAGCTCTAATAAATTCTGTAATTAGTTTAAATTTATTATTTTTTAGAATGTGTAAATATTTAAAAGAAATGTTTAGTGTTTTCAGTATGCGAATTTTCCGTTCTGGAAAAATAAAAAAGATGGAATTTCACTTCTTGAAAGACATTGCGTAAAGAAATGGATTTTCTTCCGTAAATGTCAGACGGAAAACTTCCTCTTGATAGCATATTCATTTAAACATCTCTTCTTATTTTTAATAATATTTGATTAAGATTTTTAATAAGATTTTATCAAGATCTACTTTTCTTATTCTTAATTTCCCTTTGTTAGAGAAACCTTCGATAGTCATAACGGAAACTCTCTTTGCCTTGACAAAACTAGGTTTGTACACTTTTCTTCACTTCGTTTCAGATAATAATAAATCTTTTTAACCCAAAGGGGCATTAAAAGACCTATTAGTGTCGAAGGAGCAGTTTGCATCGGTTCGCTATTTAAATGTCCGTTTCAGTTTGCAGATTGTTGCAACCAAATATTATCGCCCTGTATGACATTTCAAGAAATTTAATATGAAGTATGTGCATGTTTTTCGTGTTTAAAAAAACAAAACTACCTAGAGCCATCAAATTCTGAATAACGTAGTCGTCTACTCGAATATGGAATTTCGAAAATTTTCTTGCCTATTTCATATTTTGTAAAATTTTAACGGATTTTTCATTAGCAAACTCAATAATTTCAAAGCGAGCAATGACAATACAGTACGGAAAAAAACTTTTATCTCCAGCGTGCGTAACTAGCTATCCGAAATTCTAATGATATGCCGCTTTTAAATATTTTTAGCTCAAAGGGCATTAGCTCATATGCTCCTCAAACGTTTATGTGTATGTGAATGGAAAAAAGTCCCTTTGTGTGTAATATAAAATCTGAAAGTTTCAGATTGTTTTCTTCTTCAGTTATTTATGTAAACAAGTGCTTCAACAAGGGTCATAATGTATTTCCATATACGTCCTGGTAAACAGTTTTCACGCAAGGTTCTGAGAATTGTTCGGGGTTGCATACACATATGCTACTTCCTTTAGCATCATAGCTGTCTAGTAATTTCTTTCATCTTATGTTATACCTTACTATATGTTGAATACTTAGGTTCAGTTTCATTAAATTATATATGCACCTTTTTGAGTAATCATTATTTCTGTGATTTTTCTTTAATTGATGGTAACCAGTATATATATATACTAGCTAACAACTGCCCACTTTGCCGGGCAAACTGTCTATTTGAATGTGGACCTAGACTTCTTATATGAACGAAATGTCTAATTTCAAATTGATAATGAATGTAAAATTTTTAAATTTAAAGTCGAGAAATATAGTGCCAGTCAGTGAATCAAAGTCAAAACTCACACACACAAAAAGAGTTTTCACTTAGTGCCGCCTGTGATGGTATAACAATAATCCATTTTGGACAGGATTTACGTAAAATCTGTTCTTAGTGTGCGTCTACATCGTGGAGTGAGTAACTATGCAAAATTACAATCGCGTGTATAATTTCGGAGATCTCGTGATGAGTCAGTGATATTTCGGTTATATATATGTAGATAAGCATAATACTGTTATAATATAGCATTAATCAATAATAATGCCGGTTATAATGTATACTGTCCATCTGTGATTGGTAGCGCCTGTGATTGTATAAGAAATATCCATTTTGGACAGGATTTAAGTACAATCCGTTCTTAGTGCGCGTCTACATCGTGGAATGAGTAACTATGCAAAATTTGAAGTCAATCGTGTGTATAGTTTCGGAGATGTCATGATGAGCCAGTGGTATTTCGCTTATATATATATATATATATATATATATACTATAATATCCTAGCTAAACTAGAGCTTGCAAGCACACAGAAGCACGGCCGTAGAATAGCAAGCTTAAACTAATAGCAACAACGTGGCCGAAAGGCAGAACATGCTGTCCTACTGAAGTGACCCAGACTTCACCTTCAATACACATTCTTATGCGGCTAACGTGTCAGATATTTGTTTACATTTGAAACTCACTATGGTGAATCAGGTCAGTTGGGGAACTAATTTCAATTATTTTCTCTAAATTTAATTACAAAATTTGTTTTTCTTTAACTGCATTTCTTATTTTAGGTCTTTCTATATTTTTGCCTTGCTGCGAAGGTGAGAACTGAATTCATTGAATGTGAAGCATATCTCTAAGGAAATTTCGAGAAAAAAAATTTAAATGAATGGCAGCAGGAAATGTTTAAAATTTAATAGGCAGTACGAGGAAGTGATGTCGTGACCACACCAGATTTTTTTACTTAAATCTTAAAATGAACAGATGGCAATTCCTGTGCGACAGACTAACCTCCGGAATTGCGGGTATTTAAATTAGCATTAGGTAACCTAGTCTGACACTAAACATACAATAGACTATTTAAGCTGTATCACGGTAATTATCAGCGCGTATTTCAAACGTCAACTAGCATTTTATTAAGGACGAAATAACTTCGGCAGAGCTCTGCCAGCGCAATACAATGCAAGGCTGACAGAAGCACTAACTCGGCTTAAGTACGCAATGACTAATTTGTGTTCTGCAGAGAAACTACGAAAAGGAGTTTCTGAAGTAAGATTCAAATCATAATACAGTACAACTCGCTTACAACAAGCCCTGATTTAACGAGAACCCAGATACAACGAGAAAATCGAAAATGCTTGGTTTGGTAAGTCTATGGGAGCATAACTTGCTTTTAACGAGCAAACCCCGCTTACAGCGAGCAATAGATTTGTGATTCATTTGACTTCCATCTCTCCAGCTAAGCTAAGTCTTTCTTAGGAAGATTTCTTTAATATTCCGAAGTCAGCCAAAAGATAGTGATGATTCACAAATCCTGCGAACATCTGACATCGACCCTCTTGAGGAGTGTTCAGGATTGAAATTTTGCCACAGAATTCTACAAGTGTTATCCAGCCTATGGACCATGCGATCTTCAGAATTCTTAAAACAAACTTTACTAAACGCTTGATTTTGATGTTTCTCGATAGAACAGAAAACACAAGAACAACCTTCAATGCTAATGTAAACGTAAACCTACTGGAAGCGAACATGCATTACCAATTGCTTCCGTAATTTTAGATTGAACAATGCGAAAAGAAAAGGGACAGTACTATATCTCCTGTTCTACTGGTCCGATTGACGAGATTCAACTTGCGTTTTTCGTTTCTCGAAAGCGTGACTTAAGATATGTATTAGATTTATATATAGAATTATTCTAATATAGGAATTTTGACACAGACGTTTTCTGAAATGACAATGAGAAAGAGACAATTTTTTTTCCATATTTAGATTCTACAACTCAAAGTATGCCAAACTGCCGAGTTTTCCAAAAAATCGCTCGAGTAGTTTTTAAAATAATTAGCTCTAAAAAATTTGGCTCCTCTATGTTTATTAAATGTGTTATATTTTTACCAATATCTCTTTTTTTATTAAACTTATTTGATTCTTCCTTTCACGTTCCGAAATTTAGGTTCATTCCAAATAAAATTCGTCCATTTTTTATGATTTATTTTTAAAATGTGTATTTTTAAATAAATTTATATATTTTTCGAAAAATTTTGAATAATAACATATAACTCTTTTACCATAATCTTAAAGTAGATGTATTTCTAAGCATACCTGCAAAACAATTAGTGTTTTTTATTCAAAATTTCCTAAATAAGCATGAATTTAATATTTTGGCGCGTTTTGAAATTTAGTGTATTTATTATAAGCGGTAATAACGAAAATGAGGTTTACGTGCTTTGTTAAAACTATTTGAAAGTATGAACGGTGACTTTTTTTCCGTTCGTCTACAATGAAAAAAAGGAAAGGAAAATAGGTTGCTATAATTTAAGGAGTTCGCCGAGGGAATTATTCTTACAACAAACTGAAAAAAATCAGCCAAGATAAATTTTTAACTTTTGCCATAAATTTGGCACCAAAAATTACAAAATTTAATATTTAGGCATAATTTGAGTCGTAGAATCGAAATATGGAAAAAAATTGGTATGTTATTTCAGAAAATATCAGATTTTGTGTCAAAATACCTATGTTAGAATAATGGCTTATATAAATCTAATATATGTCCTAAGTCGCGCTTTCGGGACATGAAAAACGCAATTTCAATTTCGTCAATCGGCACAATAGAACGAGCGATATGGAACTGTCCCACTTTTTTGTCCGCAGTGTACATTTCTCAAGAGGATAAATGAGTGAAGAAGAAGAAATAGACGTCTTAGCAAATATGGAAATGAGTAGAGAACAATTTGAAAATTACCTCAATATTATCACTTCCGAGATACATTACTCCTGAGGATATCGTAGCTGAAATTCAAGCTAAAGCAGCTGAATAAAATAATAAATGCGACGAGGATAACCACAATGTAAAGAATTTCAAGCTGTATCGCCCTCAGCATACTCAATGGCTTTTTGAGTGCTCAGGAAAGCTTCAAACTTTATTCGAAACCAGGGGGCAAATGATGATGTTTTTCAGGCCATGAGTCCTGTCCGAAGAACAATAACACAAGAAAGAGACAATAAGGCAGTTCAAAGTAAGTAAACCAACTTCTTTTGTGCTATACAGAAATAAGAAATAAAAAAAGTACATATAATATGGTAAGTATGCATGAATTTTTATGATTTTTTCACGAACACATTTTTTACGAATTCTCGGTTATAACGAGCAAATTTCGAGGTTTCTACACTCTCGTTACAGGCGAGTTCGACTGTAACTGGCTAACTAACACGAAATCTAACAAAGTTAATGTCTTTTACCAAAAGTGAAATTTCCTTATTGGATGCGATGTATGTACTCATCATTTTCATTGTAAAATTTGCGGCTATAAAAAGATTTTGATTGCTTTGTTGAAAAAATAGAGAATTTTATTCGCTACTTTTTCTTGAAAACGTTCATTGTACTACTATATAATTAAGAAATTGCATGATATAATTCCGATTCTCCAGTCACGGGCCAGCTTAAATGTTTCCTACTTTCTTTATACACCACAGCGAGACTACCGAGAGAAGTCAAGCACCTTACCTTCTTTTGAATAACTTAGGCTTTTCGAATAAATACTTCCACAGCGAGAGAAAGAATATACTGTGATGAATCGTAAATTCTCCATTACTTTATTAATAATATAATATGTAAAATAATATGTCATACAGTATAATTTATTATCACTTATTAATATTTATTATGTCTTACTATGGTATACTTATAAATTAATTTTCATAGAATTTATGTATTTTGTATGAATATTCTGTTTCACATAGAGGTCGCTGTTATCCGCAGTTTCACGTATCCGTTGTATGTTCTGTAACTATTTAGCTTCTGGTACTAGGGTACTACTGAGTGAATACTATAACTAATGAATACTAATGGAGAGTAATAATGGCTACTATATTCATATGAAATGTAAGTGTCAGAAAATTTAGTCGAAGGACCAAGAAAAAGTAGTATGATTAAAAAACTGCAATAATTTTAATCATAAGGGTATATTTTAGATGTAACTTTTGAAATTCGTGTAAGCTTTATTACATTTATGTATAAAATTAAATGTTGCATTGGTAAGAAAGTAATTAAGTAATTTCGGTTTCCACAAATAGATAATATCCTATTCATTTTCATATAGTATTATAATTTTTTTTCTTTGGCAGCTGATATTTTTAGGTTGTCATAGAAACAAATTCCGTGAACGTTTCTTTACAACTGTTAGTTAAATGTCAATTTTAATGTGAGGTTGCAACAATAAACATTTTCAACATATTTTATTAGCCCAAAGGGCGTTGTTAGCTCAGAAGAACTATGAATTTCGAATTCGCATTTTGCGTTGATTAACTTTCTGCGTCGATTCACTTTTCAAACTATCACCACCAAATATTACAGCCCAGTATTATATTTAAAGACATTAAATAATGAAGATCTGCATATGTTTCTCGCATTGTGATAAAACAAAGGTACCTAGAGCCATCAAATTTAGAATAACGTAATCCTCCACCAAATATGGGCATCTGGAAGGCCTAATTTGGAATTTGTTTTATTACCTATTTCATATTTTGTCAGATATTAAAGAATTTTCGACTAACAAACTCAACGATTTCAAAGCGAGGAATGGCAACACTGTACGGGGAAAAATTCATCTCCAGTGCGCGAGACTGTACATCGGAAATTCTAAATATATGCTCATTTTAAAATTATTTTGCGATATTGCTGTTCAACTGAATTTTATGATTTAAGTGCGTAATAACGTAATATTTAATAAATAAAGGTAACACAAAAAACGTTCAATAAACGCCCCTGTGGGGTGTAATGTAAAATCTGAAGGCTTTCAGATTTTTATTTATTTATTTATTTTTATTTTCATAAAGGCAAGAAAACAGCTGAGGCTTACGAAAAGATATGCGAAGTTTATGGTGATGACTTTTTAACAGAATACATGTGTCAAAATTGGTCTAGGAAATTTAATTGTGGAGATTTTTCATTTGAAGAATGATTAACGTTCTAACCGACTTTATGAAGTTGATGATGACAAAATTAAAGCGATAACTGAATCGAACTGGCATATAACTGTACGAGTAATTGCAAAAAGATTAAATATATCACACACAAGAACTAAAAATTCCATTAAGATGGCTTGGATATCTTAACAAGCTCGATATTTGAGTTCCGCTTGAATTTAAAGAAATTCACTTAATACAACGAATCAATATTTCCGAAACGCATTTCAAACGTAATGCAATCCACTCTTTTTTGAAACGAATGATCACCTGCGATGAAAAATGCATCATCTGTAATACCATTAATCGAAAAGAATCATGGTCCAAACATGATGAATCAGCGCAAATCATGTCGAAAGCTGTTGCATCAGAAAACGATCATGCTGTCAATTTGGTGGGATAATAAAGGTGTTATATATTTTGAGCTGCTTTCGAGCAACAAAATGATCAACTCAGATGTTTTCTGCCAACAACTTATGAAACTGCAGCAAGCAATCAAACAAGAACAAACAAAAAAACAAACAAACAAAAAAAAAAGCAGAACTGGCAAATTGCAAAAGAATCGTAGTCCACTATGACAATACGAGGCTTCACACATCTGTAGCAAAGGTAGAAAATTATTGGAGCTTGGTTGGAAAGTGTTGTCACATCCCCCATGTAGCCCAGACCTTGCATCAACAGAATATGATTTATTTAAAAGTTTACAAAACTTTCCACACGACTAAAAATTTCTATAACAACGATAACCTGTAATCGAACTTGGTTGAAAGATCGTTCTGTGACCGTGAAACGATGAAATTTCCAGAAAGATGGCAGAAGATCTTTGAAACGATTGGAACATACATGACTGATTGAAATTTATTTTGTGCAAAAAAAAGTTAAGTTTTAATTCACACTAAAGCACCAAAATTACTTCCTTGCAAATTCGCTGGTTATAGTTACATGCGACCACTAATCTTTCGATGATAATACATCATAAAAATCTCTATATTAAATCAAAAGGATGTGTATCATTTAAAGTGTTTTTAAATATTTTACTTATTAATTTTTTATTATTTTAATTGCTGTTTTAATTTCATACTTTACAACGCCGAATATTAATAATATTTTAGTTAACATCAAATTTGAATGTGATAAAAGAAATATTAGAAACGTTATCCAAATTTCTTTCACAGTAACTGAAAGAGAATTACACGTAGACGACTAAATATTATTTTTTTTTAAATTAATTAAATTACACATTTACACTTCTAATAAAGAATTAAGTATGAATTTATCTAATCTAGTCTAGTTTTAAATTTAGGTTAAAACCGTGAAATTGTGTTGTTTTATTTAACAAACAAGCAATTAATTATTCGTAATCAAAAGCAAGCTCCTAACAATTAAAGTAAAAACATTTTAACAGTGTTTCCTATTCAGCAAATAAAAATATGCGATACATCAATTGAGGTAAAGAAATTTTCAACGTTAAGTACATGGTAATTTCATTAGAAGTTACCTACAAACAGAAACGGTGTCGATTCATAATCGAGTAGAAAAGTAATTTTTGTATCATGAATAACAAATACACGAAAGCAATTTCCGTTTTTAGTAGTTTACATAATACTTTTCACACAAACAGTAAAGTCAGAGAAAAGATTTAAAAGAACTTTTTTTGTATTATAATTGCTGAAATGCTTTTATAAATGAAATATTCATAAGCAATTACGCGTTAACATATTTATGCTTAAAGTAAAATTTTTCTCACCTGCAAAATGAAACTCATAACAATTCTAAAAATGCTTTATTCGAGTTCGAAGTTTAATGACAAATTTACAGACTCCTATTAAATATTTAAATATCTCTAAGCAAGCATACAACAGTTTTTCTAAGTTTTATACAGTAAATGTTTTATTGTAACTGTTCCCAAAGTAAAATCTTTTATAACAAATTAAAATTCAAAAAGTCAATATGAATTTTTGCTCACTATTCTTATCGCGTTACCATCATTTCCCACAACCTGATTAGCAATAATTTGCATTTTTTTAGTGCTAGCAACTGAAAACTTTGTTAATAGTTATAGGTTGTGTTTGATTAGTTTTTATCAGTATTTGAATATTTTTTAAGACGAACTTTAGAGTTCTTCTCTTAAATAAATAAAATATAACGAAAATGTAATCGTATTTTCAAAATTAATATGAATGTATTAATATGAAAATAGACGAATATTTAAATACCATTTCTTTCGTAGTAATACTTAGAGTTGGATTACACTAGAAACTTTTATTACAGCAAAGCGGATTATAGCTCTCTGACAAAGAAGAAGACGTTATAAGGTACTAAATTCGTTCAGTAAAGACTGAGCGGATAAGAGCACTGAAGACTAGAATTTTGACCCAGGATCAAATCTTAGAAAGGAGCTTGTTGCATGGATTTTTAAGCTTTTCATTTCGTATAACTTGAAAATAAACCGATTTTCCACAGAAATTTAAATTTATTATATTTATTGGTTTATGGAAAGTTCAGGAAGGCTGTCT
The DNA here is from genome assembly GCA_000611955.2 of Stegodyphus mimosarum. Taxonomy (NCBI): domain Eukaryota; kingdom Metazoa; phylum Arthropoda; class Arachnida; order Araneae; family Eresidae; genus Stegodyphus; species Stegodyphus mimosarum. Next base: position 299,703 of record KK117280.1, read on the forward strand.
GCATAATGAAGGGGTAATGCGGACAGAAATTGCTTAATCCCATATAGAAAACGTGAATACAAATCAATTTTCTCTAGGAAAATTTTCACGAAGACCTCCCTCTCTCATATAGATATCCTCTGTGATAAATGAAATCTATAAATTTCATAATTGAAATCTAATAAATTTTTTGCCAAAACTGAAATATAATAAATCAAAATTTGTAAGATAAAAATAAACTGGCCATTATTTATAGCATACATTCAGAAAAGCGCAGAAAGGAGCAATCAGTTTTCCTCCTCTCTCTTCAGATATGAGTCGGATAAAATTACTAGCATTCAGGGATCTTATTTGTTCTACCACTTCTATAACATTTGTATTTTAATTATAAAAACCATTAAAGAAAACTTCATAATAGTAGTAGGTATGTACTGGTATGATTTTTTAAATGACTTTTAAATCGACAAAAATATCATTAAATAACAGCAATAATTTATGAAACATTATAAGTTAATCCATAATTTTTGTAATCTAACGTGAATATATTGTAAATCAATATAAAATTGTTACATGATACAAATAGTTTTTTATTGGCGATCGCAATGCTTTAAAAATATTTAAATGAGGAAAAGGAGGAAATAGAAATTTCTGAATATTTTTTACCGAATTCTAGAGTACGAACAATGACAGGTTCTGATGGTGGTCCAGCTCCTCTACCATTATAAGCCTGCACTATAATGCTGTAATCTGTAAGAGGTGATAGATCCGCAACAACAAAATAAGGGCTTCTCGTATTTGACACATTGACAGCCTTGAAATTATATGGCTCGGATTTGCTGTGAGATTTATAACCGACGTAATATCCATCTATACTGTCTGGCTCATCATCATTGGGTATCTAAAAGAAAAAAATAATAATTTTATTTTTGAGCAGAGACAACCTTATTAAAATTTAAGAGAGAGAAATTTGAATATGAAATCACTAACCATTTGTATAATGATTCGCTCATATAAGTGTTTTTATGCGTCGCAATACAACGTATGTTAACATATTAGTAATAATAATACAATTATGCAATTGGTATATATATATATATATTTACACATAAAGGAATTATATTTCATTTAATCACTAAGCTGGAAACTAATTAATCATTATAATAATTAACAATTAATCGCAAATGCAGTATTAATTAAATGGTAATAATTATTACAAAAATACTACAAAAAATTCAAATTTTCCAAAATAATAAGCACTAATAAAAGCATAAATGAGTGAATTAGAAAACAGTGATTAACTGTAGAAAATACCAAAATTCAATTTAATTCAAAAATAATTGCAAGTGTCAAGTTGATAAGATGGAATAAATAGGATAAAAAGTAAAAACAAATGAGCTAAAATCTTAGAACGGGATGTATTTGTCTTGTTTCTGTTCGTTTTTGTTCAATCGTAATAGCGTATATATATATATAGAAACTACATATATACATATTTCTTAAGATGCGTTTATAAATATTTTAAAATGGCATGATTTGACATATATTCATATTATATAAATGAATTTTTCCAGAACGTTATGAAAAATAACGAATTTAGCAAATGCACAAGTATTAATGCTTAATAGAGTATTATTGCAATGCAATGAATTACAATGATACTCTATTGTGATTCATGAATTCATACTGTGTACAGAAGCAAATGATAAAAATATTTAAATTTCTATTGCTGAAGTTGAAAATTTATTTGAATTTATTTAAATTATTTGAATAAAGAAAGGCCTCGGATGACGAATGTTGTCTCAAATTACGAACACTCGTCGGCAACATAATTTTCCTGGGTATTTTAAGGTAGCCTTTGCCAAACATTTAATACTCAGAATTTTCCGGAAACAACATTTTGATATTTGCCATGGCTTAACAATTTCTAACAGCTGACACACAGGTTTATGAACTCGGCCTGGTGGTAAATATGGCCAAATTGAGTTGCATGCAGATATCTTGAGTGCCAAAGATACTTACAACTTTTTTTAGTATTTATGACAGCGTGTTTTTTGGAAAAACCATGGGACAGGACATTAAAAATGCAATTAATAAAGAACCATAAAAATGAGCTCAACAGGAAAGATATGCAATAATTTCAAAAACAGTTTAGCAAAACTAGAAATATTTAACAAAATGTATTCTGAAGAAAAGGAACAAAAATACACTCTTAGACAAAAAAAAGACGCACTAAGAAGGAGTTATCCGAATCGGACAAAAATCGGTAGAAGTGGTACATGCACAGAAAATCAAACGATTACAGTTTGAGAAAAATTGGATAATTTATTGAAGCGATATAGCTTCACAAAGTGAAAACGTCAGTAATCCGTTTGTCCACCTCTGGCCCTTATACAAGCAGTTATTCGGCTTGGCATCGATTGATAGAGGTTGTGGATGTCCTCCTGAGGGATATCGTGCCACATTCTGTCCAACTGACGCGTTAGATCGTCAACATCCCTAGCTAGTTGGAGGACCGTGCCCATAATGCTCCAAACTTGCTCAATAGGAGAGAGATCCGGCAAACTTGCTGGCCAAAGAAATGTTCGGCAAGCAGTAGAAACATGTGCAGTGTTGTTGCGGGCATTCTTTTGCTGAAATGTAAGCCCATGGTGGCGTGACATAAAGGGCAACACAACGAGCCTTAGAACTTCGTCGACATACCGCTGTGCTGTAAGATTGCGACGGATGACAACCAAAGGGGTCCTATTCTGAAACGAAATGGCACCCAGACCATCACTCCTGGTTGTCGGCCTGTCTGCCGGAAGACAGTCAAGTTGGTATTACATGGCTGTCCGGGGCGTCCCCAGACTCGCCTTCGCTGATCATCGGGGCTCAGTTCAAAGCGGGACTCATTACTGAAGACTATTCTACTCCAATCAGTGACATTCCAGTGCGAATGAGCCCGACATCACTGCAAACGGGCTTGACTTTGTACAGAGGACAATGGTAGTCGGCGCAAGGGGCGTCGTGATCTCAGCTCCTTTTTTGTGAGCCGTCTATCAATGGTCGTTGCGGTCACTGAAACACTTGTTGCACGTACAATCGATGATAATGATGCACCTGGGGCTGTGAGTGCCGCTCTGACGATTGCTCGGTCTTCACGCTCTGTCGCTTCTCTAGGCCTACCGTTTCCTTCTTGACGCTGTGTGCGGCCATGGTTCACCCATTTCTGCCAACATCGTCTAATAGCGGCATCGCTCCTGTTTCAAATGTCGAGCTATTCGTCGATAAGACCAACCGGCTTCTTTGAACCCAACTACACGACCTCTCTCAAATTCTGACATCAGCGCACATCGTCTCGCACCTGTATGCGAGGCATAGTTACTGCCTACCAGAGTACACGGAATGAAATTCGTGAAGAATTTATGACCTGGAATCGTAATTTCTCCTCTTAATATCCTGCGAGTGTCGCAGATCAGATGCACTGTAGCGACAACCGTTCATTCACTGGCAGCCAAAATATAAAATTTTGCATTTTCCGTCGAAACCTGCTTGCATATCAATTTGTGTCCAATTTGCTTTATATTTTCTCGGTACATCGTGGTACGGCGTTTTTCTTGTCTAAGAGTGTTTTATTCTAGTTCTTCGAACCACGAAATTTGTGCAAATGGGAGAAGATTGAGAGTTTTCTCGAAGAGTCTAAAAGCAGAGTGGAAAAACGCTTAGAGGCAAAGAAAAGAAAGATTCTTGTGTGGAAGGCAGTTTGATATCTAAACAATAATACAAGGGTTACTCAGAAAGTAACTTACAGCGGAGAGAGGTGGTGGCGAGAGATCCCCATCTCGGTGTCGGAGTATCTACTCAATCCTTACGCATTCGGCTGTAATCGTTGTATATGTTGCCTCTGCTTTCTTCACCGAAAATCTTTAAAATGTGTGCGGCAATAGAAGATCCCACCAGTTGTGAAGCGCGATTGCAGATTCGATTTTTGGTCGCAAAAACACTAAGGCGAGTTAAAATTTATCGGGAACTTTGTACGGTATATGGAAACAACGTAATGAGTGAAGCCGAAGTGAGACAATTCTGCATCATGTTAAAAAATGGCCGCCTTGATGTTCACGAAAAATGGCAAAGCGGCGGTCGAGCACTGCTAATGCTGAACTGGCAGAGAAAAATCGACGAAAAGGCTCGCTAAAACCGCCTCTTCACAATTTCAGAGCTCTCACTAGAGTTTCCTCAAATTTCACATATTTATTGTTCGGTGTTGTGAGGCAAGATCTAGGCTATCACACGTTTTGTGCCAGAGAGGTACCGAAACTCTTGTCAGATAACGACGAAAAGTAGCGCATAGCAGCAACTTTAACATTTTTTGAGGCGTATCACGAACATGGTGAATCACTTCTTGATCGTGTCGTACAGGAGATGAGACTTGGGTAAAGTTTGTGACTTGTGAGACAAAACAAAAGTCTGTGGAGTGAGGTCACATAAGTTCTCCCAGAAAACGAGGGAAATGTTTGCAAATATTGTCATCAAGAAAGATCATGGCAGCTGTTTTCTGGGAGAGGAAAGGTGTGCTTCTGGTGGATTACGTCGATTGTGGTGAAACAATAAATAGAAATATTATGAAACATTAAAGAAATTAAGAACTACGATACAAAACAAGCGTCGAGGAAAGTTGAGTTCCAAGGCTTTTTTCATTCATGACAACGCACGCCCCCACACAATCATTCAAACTCGACGGCTCTTAGATGGTTTGGAATGGGAGTACAGTCCGGGCCTTGCTTCTAGCATTTTCCACTTGTTTCAGCACATAAACACCTGACTTGCAACACAGCGCTTCGACTATAAACGAGGAACTGCATGCAGGTGTTCGTGTGAAGTAAGTCTCAGGCATCAACACTCTATCACGATGAGAGTAACAAGTTCGTGTACTGTTATTATAAGTTTTATGATAAGTGTCTTAATTTATAAGGCGATTATGTAGAAAAATAGTTGAATAGTGTTCCTTTCAAATTTAAATAATAAAAATGTTTTCCTTTTTTTTAATTCTTAAAAAGTAAGTTAGATTCTGAAGAGCTTACATATTTCCTTCAGTATTTTCTACTTATGCCGTCCACTCTCCTTCGTACAGGGACAGCAGAATAAAATTAAGTTTCTTCTTGTTTTATGTAATTGGTATTGCGTCGTCTTTTTTGTTTTGTATTTACTGATTTCTACTGGTTTTGGGTTTCGAACTTGATCACAGTGCAGTGTTGTAAATTTTAAATAAGCAATCGCATGTAGTCCAGAAACGAATTAATCCATTTTACATGAATTCCTATGGCGAAATTTGTTTTGGTTGACGAACAGCCTTCAGAAAAGAATAAATCGCTGGATCAGTTTTAAAGCTAATATGAATGTTGAGCGAAAAATATTGTTCGAAATGAAAGCGAAAAATAATTTATCTGTACTTGTTTGCTCTCGAAATTGATACAGTTTTGATAAAATCTACTCCAAACACAAGGTTTGTTAATTTTCTGTTTTACTTGTTATCAAGGTCTGTTTTCATTCATATACTCTATCTGTACTAGCTTCTACCCGCGGCTCTACCGCGGCTCGCGTTGATGTCCTTAAATAAGTTTCAAAGAGTATTGAAAAGAAAATAAAATAATTTGATTTCTTTATTGTCTGACTAAGATAATCAGGATATAATTTTAGTTACTATTACTTATTTTTTAAGTTAAAAATACACTCCGCGTAAAATTTCAGTAAATACTGCCCTTCTTCAATACCTATAGGCCGCGGATATTTTGTATATACGTTGAGTATATCGCCCCGAAATCTAGCAAAACTGCTACGTATATTTCTTAATGACTGAAAAATGTTTGTGAAAGAAGAGCCAAAAGCCGGAAATCCTGAAGGATTTTAAATAATAAATTAAGTTAAACAAACAAAAATTAATAAACGCTCAGTTAATAAATGTTACGCTTTTACGTCTTAATTACTTAACCAATTATCATGAAATTTTGAAGACATATTTTTGATATATTAGAAAAGGTTAAAAATGTTTGCGCGTTTTAAGCCACGCACCTGCGCGCGCAGACAAACTTTTACATCGTATAACTTATCATTATGAAACTTTCAACATTTAATGTTTATACAACGACAATCATTTTAAGCTATAAAGCCTATTTTATAGTTTAAGTTTCAACAGATAAGTTACATTTTATAGCCTATAACCTTTTCTAATATATCAAAAATATTTCTTGAAAATTTCATGAGGATCGGTTAAGTAATTAAGGCTTGGCAAAAAAAAAAAAAAAAAACTCACATTCGCATTTATAATATTAGTTAGGATTTTTAAAACTCATTCAGTTCCAAACTTGCTAAAGAATGATTATTTTATTTTATTCAGAAATTTGGGCACATATGGTGTCATATCAGTATATAAAATTAGCAAAGCACAACCTTGTGCTTGGCGTAAATTTTAGTAAAGTCTCTATTCATTTGGAAGGCAAACAGGTACAGATTCCTCTTCATCAGGAACATCGAAGAAAAAAACATGGTTGTATTTATACCTAAAAGGAATAATGCGAACAAGAAGTAGCGCCAGATGTCGACAGAAATAATAACTAAGATTGAAAAATTAATAGAATTTTAATAGCGTTAAGAAGGATTGGTTGGAATTAAAGTCGTTAACTAAACAAGGTAAATCTATGTAGATTTGAAAAGCTTCAAGAAAATTCAATTCTCCTGTGGAAAAAGCTTTCTGGATAATTTTTGCAGACCCAAAGTCAAAATTATTATAAAATTTGCAAGCTGTCGGAGATGCCTTTTATTATTTCTGTCGCTTTCTTGTTCGCTTCACTCATTTTCGCTATAAATACAATCGTGGCTTTCAATTCGTTGCCGATTTCTTTGATCCTGATGAAGAAGGACCTGTACCTATTTTCCCTCGAAATTGATAAACTTTTGATAAAATCTATGCCAAACACAAGATGGTTGCTTTGCTAATTTTCTGTTTTACTTTTGAGTGTTTTTTGTTTTGTTTTGTTTTGTCATGGTCATTGGTCATATCAATACATAAAATATAGCATATTTTGCATGATATACATAAGCATACGTAATATATTCTTTTAGTTGGTTAGCTATCTGTAAGAAAAGCACTTTTGAAGAAGACGCGAACCTCTTTAAGGGTTAGGTTAGGTTAGGTTAGGTTATTCAATTATGGCAAAGCACACGAGGGCTATCTGCCTAATGGGAGGGATGCCTTCGTGGAGGACTTTCTAAGGGAAACTGGCTCGTATACACGTTACACATGGGGAAAACCACGAAAACGCCCATGCAGCTAGCCCGTTCGCTGGATTCGAACCTCGGACCGAACTACCAGTGTTCAGCGTCTTTTACCTCTCGGCCGCTAGTGGGCCCCTCTTTAAGGGACAAACATCTGATCTTAAGAATATCCTTCATTGAGAAGTTAAAAGTGTTTAATCGTATTACGCTAAAGTATACGCCATTTAATTTCTGCTTGTTTCAGTGATGACGATTTAATCACAAGTATGTAGAGCCATTAGAATTTTTCGAAGCAAGGAAACTGAAGAAGTCCGCAATACAATTGCCGGGATTTGAACTTCGGATTTCCTAAATACGTTTCGAGCGTGCTTCCGGTTACAATACGAAGGCATGCGAAAAGAAGGACGAAAATACATTATATACAGACAGCACAACTTGTACTTACAATTCAACCAACCACTTGCGGCGAGATAACTTAAAGTACTAGTAAATCTAATGTAAAATTTAAATTCAAGTAAACTAGTAGCCGAAGGCTACACAACCAGTTTAGTTGGCTCAGAATGCAAACCGGAGTGGAATTCAACTAACAGCAATTATAATGCATCGCCGAAGACAAAACTTCTTATCTGAGATGGCAGCCCAGTAATTTGACCACCAGACACAGAGCACGTTCTATTTTGCAATCTAAAAGTCTTATCTTAAATAAAGCTAATTAAGTTTGCATTCTGGTGCAATAATGGAAAGGGAGAAGTGACAGTAGAGATTCAAAACATAAAATAACTGGTTAATTAATACAAAGGAACTTCACAAGTATAATAAGTAACTTATAAAAATTCAGTATACTCTAAACGGAAAATAATTTAGTTTCATTCATTAAAAAGAGTGACTCGTTAAGGATAGTTTCATTGACTTTAATTAATTCACTCTTCAATAAATATTTCTGAAATCTCGTATTCAATTCCAATGCTTTATTTTGAACTAAATTGTAGGAATGTTAGTTCTTCAGTTTTACTTTGAATAAAGTAGACATGCAACGCCGTATAAGATATTTATTTAGATGTTAGTTTTTAGAAGGGTTTAAATAATTTAATTTGCAAATGACGTTACCTTTTTTCGTCCCTATGTAACTAGATTATTAAAGAACAAAATATTATTATATCTTCTTCGCTTTCCGGGAAAATGGCTGACATTTTATCTACTTCGAATTCTATGAAAACTCTGTTAAACTTTATTAAAAATGAAACAATATATGCTTAGAAATGAATTTAAGATCGTCTAGACATTCTTAAATCGCTCTGTTTTGTATTAGTCTTAAATTAAATTATTTGAGCACAATCTCTTGGAAACACTACATGATTTGCTCTTTTCTCATAAATCCTTGCTCGTGTTTAAATATACACTGAAATTGCTTTAAAAATATTTGCGAGTAATTTTTTTTATCATATTATGAAGCATTGTTTAAGATGGAGATAAAAAAATGCGTTTCGAATATGTAATCGTAACTGCTGCCATTAAAAATGTGCTTTATGAATACTAAATTCCATAAAATAAAATCCTTGAACAGGGATTACCTTAGAATATTGAAATAAAAATATGCTAGCCCGTCTGTGACTAATATGAATGTTGTAATTGATACTAATGTATTTCATAGACGCATTTAAACAAGATTAAATTTTTGGAGGAAATGTGATATGCTTCTGTTTGAAGCAAACAAGAGTTAATTATGCACTAAAATAAGATTCTGAAATTACAGCGCTTTCACAAGCCTAATTTCTTTGAAATTTAATTAAATTCATTCAGTGTTTTGAAATGAGATATTTTCTTAAAAATCTTTCATACGTATTTTTAAAAACAATTATGTTGCGAATAGAAATTGAGATATATATTTTAATCGATATAATATTATTTTATTTTTAAAACTAATTTTTCATTTTAAAAGTAACAAGTGTGCTTTATAATACAGATTAAACTGTTTTTAACTGCTTTAAATTCACTCAGTGTTTTAAATGAGATATTTTCTTTAAAATATTTCATATGTATTTTTAAAAACAATTAGTTTAAGAAATAAAAATTAAAATATATATTTTAATCGGTACTAAACCCAAAAGAACTATTAGTGTCAAAACAGAATTTCGAGTTGAATCAGTATAATCACTTTAATCACTATAATCACTGAATCACTATAATCACTGAATCACTTTTCAGATTGCTGCCACTAAATATTATCGCCCTATATTATATTGAAAAAACACTAAATAAAGAAGAATCTGCGTGCATGCATGTATGTTTCTCTCACTGTGAAAACAACGGTACCCAGAGTCATCAAATTTTGAATAACATAGTCCTTCACCAGAACATGGACAACCTGGAAGGCCGAATTTGGAATTTGTTTTATTGTCTATTTCATATTTTGTAAAACTTTAACGAGCTTTTGATTAACAAACTCAATGATTTCATAACACTGTACGGGAAAAAAACACGTTTTTATCTCCAGTGCGCGAGACTGTCTATCGGAAATTTTAAAGATATGCTGTTTTTAAATATTTTATTGTGCATTTGGTAATTCAACGATTTCAAACCAAGCAATGGCAACATTGTACGAAAAGAAATTTTTTTTATCTCCAACGCGTGAGACTGTCTATTGGAATTTCTAAATATAGGCAGTTTTTAAATATTTTTATCCCAAAAGAAAATTAGTCCAAATATTCTCGAAACGTGCATGTGTATGTAAATGAAACAAAGATCTCTTTGGGCGGATTATAAAATCTGAAAATTTTTATTGATTTTATTTTATTTTCAAAACTTCTGGTTCACATTAAAAATGTGCTTTATAATCTGCGTTGAACTGTTTTTTAATGTGCCGTGAAAGAAAAACAAAAAATTAGGCAAATCCTATTTACGTTTTCTTTTTATATACAAAAACATAACATACAGAATATCAAATATAGGAATATGTGAACCATATGCAGTGTTGCCTCGGTATAAGTCAATAATCCGTTCCAGATCCTTGGACGTACACCAAATGAACGTTTCGATAAGAAATAATATCCTATTCTGGTTATTATAACACTTTAATACTAGGATACAAGTGCAATGGATGAAATGTATATGCACATAAATGAAGTGCTCCACATGATAATAAATTACACTGCACAGAAGGAAAAAGCAAAAAAACAAACAAAAAAAAAAAAAAAAAAACTGGGACAGTTCTATTTCTTCCGTTCTGCTGGGCCAATTGACGAAATTCAACTTGCGTTTTTCAAGTCTCGAAAGCGCGACTTAGGATATGCACCAGATTTATATATAGCATTATTCTAAGATAGGTATTTTCACAGAAAACCGGACTTTTTCTAAAATAACACATCATTATTTTTCCTACATTTCGATTATACGACTCAAATTATGCCAGGTTACCAAGTTTTCTAAGAATTGCACGAGTAGTTTTTAAAAGATTAGGTCTCAAAATTTTAGCTCCTGCATGTCAATTGAATTTGATATATATTAATTAATATCTCTTCTTTTATCAAACTTATTTGATTCTTCCTTTCACATTTCGAAACTTAGTTTCATTCCAAATAAAATTCCACCATTTTTTATGATTTTTTAAAGATGTATTTTTAAATAATTTTTATAAATTTATGAAAAAAAAATTTAATCATCATCTTAACTATAAAATTTTTACCATCATCTTAAAGTAGATTATTTCTAAGCATACTTACAAAAAATTAGAGTTTGTATTCGAAATTTCCTGAGGTATACCTGAATTTATGTATTGACGCGTTTCGAAATTTGGCATATCTGTTATAAGCGACAATAACGCGAAGTATGGTTTATGCACTTTGTACAATGAAAAAACGGAAAGTACTGTACAATGAATAAACGGAAAGGAAAATAGGTTATTGTGAATTAATTACTCTTGGTGCAAATTGAAAAAAATGCGCTAAGATAAATTTTAAAATTTCTTCATAAATGTTCGCCAAAAATTACAAAATTTAATATTTAGGAATAATCTGAGTCGGAGAATCGAAATATGGAAAACAGTGGCATGTTATTTCAGAAAACGTCTGAGTTTGTGTCAAAATACTTAAGTTAGAATAATGCTATATATATAAATCTAATATATATCCCAATCTGCGCTTTCGAGACATGAAAAACGCAATTTGAATTTTGTTAATCGGCCCAGTAGAACGGGAGATATAGAACTCCCCCTTTTTTTTTCGCAGTGTGCAGCAATGTTTTTTTCCTATTCAGATTAAAAGCAATTTTTCTGCATGCTCTATATTTTCTAATCTTTGTTTGGAAATCGATTTAATCCCCTTCGCAACGTTAATAGAGACTATTTAATAGCGTCTTAGGTTTTTTACGTTCTTATATTACATCATCGTATTCGGCATACAGTATACAATAGCCAAGTCCTCGATACTCATGTCATCTTCATTCCTCTCAACAATCCCTTTATTCACTTCTGTAGCGCTCCTAACAATTTTCTTCGTTGCTTGACTCTTCTCACTGTCTTTCTTAAAACTCACTGCTAATGAACTTGGAAGAAATTTATTCGAAGAACCAAAAAATTACTTGAAAATACAAAGTTACAGCGCAGGTTGTTCACTGAATAGTAGCAATGATCGTACTGACGTTCATGGACAGTGTCTCGGGAGAAGTCGCGTCGTATTCCAAACGAATTTCGTATGCCAAACAAAATTTTGGCGCCTAAACCCTACGTGTATCAAGTTGGACGTATTTCAAAGCAGGCGTATACCGATGTATCACTGTACTTAAATTATATGAGAATTCATCCTTGTTGCAATAGACACGGTATGCATTTGCGGCATCAAAAGGACCAATAAATGTTAATTTCTCTTTTTCAATAGATGCTTCTTTATTTTCTGTTCCATGTACACTCTTAGACAAAGATCCTCTTAGATTTTTGATTTAAAAGCTCAACAATTTCAAATCGAGCATTAGTAACACTGTAGGAAATAAAATATTTTTATCTCCAGCGCACGAGACTGTATAAAGATGTGCTGTTTTTAAATATTTTAGCCGAAATGCTCTCGCAACGTGCATGTGTCTGTAAAGGAGTGATACGCCCGTTTAGGCCTAATATAAAGTCTGAAAACTTTCGGATTTTATATTTTTTTATGAAACTTAAATTTATTTATTACGTATTCCGCCATCATGCGTTGCACGGAAAGGGAAGGACGTTCCGTGGAGGAGTTTTAAGGGAACTTTAAAGGAGTTTCTTATACGCATCCACGTTACATATGGGAAACAAATCGCCCATGCATCCAGCTCGAACGCCGGACCAAACTACCAGTGTTGAGCGGCTTTTCCCTTTCGACCGCATTTGGGCAAAAATTTTGTCTCTCTTCGAAAATCAGTCAGAATTAATATTGATCTAAATTTACTTTTATTTTCAAGGAAAACCATATCTAAATGTTCCTTGTAATGCTGTTATTTTAAATATAAAATTTTTATATTAATAATAAATATTAATATTTTAAAAATAAGATATTGCTATACTTTTGAGATGTGCAGAAAAGCACACTCTGTTTCTAGTTTTTGTAAGAAATAAAGATAAAGTGATTGTAATTCAATTCATATATTATAATTCTTAACAATCTATCTATATAAATAAAGTAGAGCGTCCGTGTGTTTGCTTTTCATATAAATCTGCAGTTTTATCCCATTTTGAAGAAATTTGATACATTTGCCCTTCAAAACAAGAGGTAGGTCACTGTCTGAATACGTTTCCTCAAAAACTATCCCACGGGGTCTTTCTTTATATATATCCTCTTTATATACGTATATTTTACGGTAATTTAACGAAATTTTGATTAAAAATTCAGCGATTGGAAAAGCTTTGAGTTGCTTTCCTGCAAAGCATTAGTTTTTTACATTCCAAATTTAGTCAGAAAACTCGATAATATAAAACATGTATGTTGCCACTCAGCAAAACGCAACCTATTTGTTTTTCATATTTAATTAACATACTCAGCAATTCAAAAGAGCAATGTTGCCACAGTCCAAATTAAAATATCTTTAAGTGTGTTGTCATTCAGCGAGACGAAGGATATTTAATTTTCTTTCAAATTTATTCAGTTATTCATTAACAAATTAAGTTCCTTAAAAACAATAAATGCAGATTCATTTTAATTCCTATTAATTACTAATATACACATACATATATATGTGTACGTGTGTGTGAATCATGCAAATCTAGAGTTTTATTCTGATCTTGATGAAATATTGCATATTTTATCTTCGAAACAAGAGGAAGATCAATGTCTACATAAGACGATATCGAAAACCCACACTACGGGTTCCACACACAAGGCGTTTGTATTAGAAATGTGCACACATGACGCTCATCATACACACACATTATCAATCTTAGGTTCACGTCGCCGTTCTTTCGTTCCAGCTATCAGTGGAAGACAAACATGTTAAGCAAGGAATTCTTAATTGTTTTTTAACAAAAAATAAATATTGATATATCTATATAGTTTCAGTTTTGAAATCATGTCACTTATCTAATATTCACATCACCTTTGTGGTATTCCCGCTATCTGGTTTTATCTTTTAGATGGCGCCATATTAATCTACTCTTGATAAGAGTATACCTGTTTCCAGAAGAATGTAAAATCTTAAGCAGAACTTAAGTGTAATTAAATTTAATTTTTCGCGAATATTTCGAAAACGGTGAGGCAATCGACCAAACTGGATGCTGCTTTTCCAAAAAAGGCATATCCGATAACAAAGCAAGTAACAGTTCTTAATGAAACCGTTAAAGACTGCCGTGTTACTTACATCTTTAGAACAACGTAGAACTTTTCAGAACAGTGTAGAACCACTAGAGCAGAATGTAAATACGCTCTGTAGCAGTCTTTCGCGAATAATTCAAAACGGGATTTCGAAAACGTACCTCCATCCCCCTAAATGAACACTCTAAATGAACACTCAGGCTATGCCGGATATTTCAGTTACTTTTTTAATAAAGGAGATTAGCGCAGTTCAATTCTAAATTCTTCCGCCTAAAACAAGGTCTCGATTTCCAAACTTAGTAGGAGTCGATTGATTTAGTGTTAGTTTTCATATTTTAAACTAAGTACTTCAGATAAAACATTTAATTAGGACCTTTATACAATTTACTTTCATTAAAACGTAATTAATTTTCAAGTATAACTGTTTTATTTTAGAGGAAAAACACTTTCCTATTTTTATTTATTTCATTAATAAAGTGAATAGAGGGGAAAAGAAGTAATAATTTCCTTTTTCCTTATTTGAATCCATAGCTAATGAACCCAATTTTTTGGTACCTTCGATTAATTATTTTAGATGCCTTAATTTATAATAATACATAAAAATATATTTTTCGTCTATATCAATACACTGAATCAGACCGAATAAAAAAATCTGGAGTGCGAGACTTGGAGGCTGAATAAAGGAATTGAGTATTAAGAAAACAGCGACAAGAGGATTTCGAAGAATTTCGTTCATCATGCAGTGTCTTATTATCCAAACTATTCACGGAATTTTTCCAGAAATCTCCATATAAGTGATTCTATGGTAAGAATCAATACTTTAAGATATATAAGTACCCCCAGGCTCAGAATTTTTAATGCTGTGGTAGATAAGTGTTTCCCTTCATTTTTGTTCCCTTTTTCATCATAACATCCAAAATCCTCACAAGGCTAAAACAGATTTTATGTTTTACCGATTTTGACTAGATTCTGAATCACAATACAGGACCTTTAAGCAAATGCATGTGTGAAGAAAGGCCGGGTAAAAAAATAGCGAAATATTCGAGAGTAAACTTTTTAAGGAACATTCAGTTTTAATTTCTCTTTCCTCAGCAAGCTCAGCTAGCTTGGGGGTTTGAAGTGATTTTATTAACTCAAAGACCTCTACAATCCCTTTGAAGTCTCTAATGTTATTTTATTAAGAAAAATAATTTTAAGGGAAGAATATAAACAGAATGTGACACAAAATTTCAAACGAAAAACAATTTTTCCGGTGTTCTAATTCCTTTATATTTCAACAAGTGTATAACGACGATTTCAAAATTAAGTATTTGATACTGGTAGAGGAGCTATCTAATTAAATGAAATGAAGAATATCATTATATTTTGCAGTTGGTATCCTTGCGCAAAACTCATCACACATTTTGGATTTTCGAGACTACACAGCAGCTTTGTGATATTTCCTGTGCAATCGCAGTCGTTTTCGTCGGGTGGACTTTCGTCGGGTATACCAGTACTGGCCTTTTCGAGGTTCCTCAAAATTTATTTTATGCCTTCTGAAATATCACCTTGTGGTTTCTTCAACTTACTTCTCCGGTACGCTCTTCTGCTGATGACAAATACTCATCTGCCTTCAGACTACTGGTTGGGTACTTTCAATATCCATAGCCTCATTAAAGTATTTCCCCACTGCCAATGTTTTCAGGCTGCCGCTCAGACGAGAAAGTTGTTAGTCATTCAGACTGCCTTACCGAAGAATGCTTTATCGAATTCGAATCCCGGAAAATGCACGGATGTAAATTGTCTGTCTCTTGACAGGAGGCACCTGTGGCCCACCTATTAGGTGTCTCCATAATAAAGCGGCCATCGCTTCTAACAGCTAGTACCAGTCATTTGGAAAAAAGAAATCAGGCTCTTTCTTATATTCGAACAGCATAGCTCTACGAGTTTGCAAGAGGCCCCACTTGTATTCGTAGCAATATGTCGTATGGCAAAATTAGAGAATCAGATCACTTTCTGTTTTGAAATAAACTCCCGATGCCGACCTCATGGGACACCGGGAGGGCGTTCTTCTGAACAATTGCGGGATTCGGACGATACCCGAATGGTCTGTGTAAGCTGCCGGGTGTTCGGTTTCTGCTCTCATCCATCACCTGTTTGATGATCTTCGAAATATTACTAACGGTTTGATTAAATGTTGAATGAACTAGAAATTGTAACACGTATAATTAATAAGTATATATAATGTATGTGTAATTAATAAGTATATATAATGTATGTGTAATTAATAAGTATGGATAATATATGTATATCTAATAAGCATGTATACTGTATATATAATTCATATCGATGTAACGTATAACGATATAACGTATACCACTTCTCGATGTAACGTATCTTTATATAGTCACTAGTTGTATAATGTGCACTGATACTGCTCTGTAATACGTCAGTAGAGATCGGGAATGTATTATTAATGTATTGTATGCATCAATAATGTAGAATGCATAGAGATGAATTGCTAATGGTTTGGTTAAATGTTCAACGAATTTAAAATCTCAATATGTGTATATAATAAGCATGGGCAATGTATGTATAATTAATAAATTTGGATAATGTATGTATAATTAATAAGCATGTATAATATATGTATAATTAATAAGCATGTATAATGCATGTAATTGATATGCATAATCACTAAGCACCACTTTTTGATGCAACGTATCTTTATATATTTACGAGACACATAATATGTGTGTCCGCTGAAAACATCGCGGGCGAAAACTTTGCAGATAAGACAACGCAAGGCGGAAACGTCGTGGTACAAAACATCGTGAGAGAAAAGAAAGCAAAGGGAAAACATCAAAGTTCTAAAACATCATGGTAGAAAATATCATTATCGAAAATAAAGCGGTTCAAAACGTCGCAGTTTAAAAACATCGCCGTCGAAAATATCGTGGTAAAAAATAAATTACCTACAAATCATCGCGTGACGATAACGTCACACATATGCATTTTCAGGTTTTAAATATTGTAAATTTTTGTTCGCATAATGATTTGGGAGCGCAAGAAGGAAAGATGGATTCTTCTAATTTTATATTTCATATTTTTGAACGAATTAATAAATTTTTGCTGAAAAAATAAGAAGAAAATTAAGAATATAAAAACTGAAAATGACTAGAAAATTAATGCAACTTATAGAACGTAATGGAATTTCAAATGTGCATAATTAATTAACAAAGGTTATTAATAAATTGAACGATTTGTGTAACGTTTTAATGATAATTTTTATGAAGAATACAGTCTAAAAATGTTTAGAAAAAGGAAGATAAATAACTGCCTGAGATTACCTCTAAAAAAATCTGATATTGTTTTAATGAAAATTGTATTCTGTTTTTCTTCCGTTTATTCTTAAAGAATCGTTAACACTTTCATGTATAGCGTGCAATCAGTTTTCTGGATGTCAATTTTTTTGTTATGACGAAAGTCAATTACATAATATGTTAGTATGGGATTTGAAAAATACATGTGAGTTTGTTATCGTCATGCGATGATTTGTAGGTACTTTTTTTTATCACGATATTTTCGAAGACGATGTTTTTAAACTGCGAAGTTTTTGAATCGCTTTATTTTCAACCACGATATTTTAAAACTGTAATGTTTTCTCTTTGTTTTCTTTAGTCCCACGATGTTTTGTACGCAACATTTTCGCCTTGTCTTGTTTTCTCCATGACGTTTCCGTCCGCGATGTTTTTGCCACAATAATTTCAGCTGTAACCCATAATATGCATCAGTACTGCTACGTAATATGTCAGTAAGTTTGGAAAGATAATATTAAGCTTAGAATAGAAGAGAAACATGCCAATGTGACAATCAAAATCGCTGAAACAACCTTGCGTTTGGCGTACATTTACTAAAACACTCAATCGATTTCGAGGGCAGCCACAGGTCCCTCCTCATCAGGGGAACAAAACATCTAGAAAGGGAAAGCAACCTCAGTAACGGCTTTTTTATACCCTCGGGTAGAACCACACGCGAGGAGGCAACGCCATCTGTCGGCAAACATAACAACTACGAATTACGTTAATAGAATTTTAAAATTGTTAGGGAGGACTGGATTGAACTTAAAATCATTCACTAAACATGTTAAATCTTTGTGAATATGAAAAGCCTCAAGAAAATCCAATTCACCAACGGAAGAAGCTTTTTGGAAAATTTTTGCAGATCCAAAGTCAAAATTATGATCATAATTCCAACGATACCCGAATAGTCAGTGAAAGCCGCCCGGGTGTCCGGACCCTCCTTTCACCTGTCACCTGTATTCGTAGCAGTTGAGTTAGCATAAAATACTTATCAATGTTTAGCTTCAGCATCATTTTCAGAAATTATTCATTTAAATTTATTGGCTTGGAACACGATAACTATGCCTCCAGCTTTCTGTTGCCAGATGTCCCTAGATAGTTCTGACTAACCATCTCAGCAATTAATTCCTTTCTTATTCTTTCGCTTTATTTTGATTTTTCTTTTAGTACAAATAAAAATCCTCAATTAAAATTTAATTACATTTTAAGTAGTAAATAAGATAATTAAGATTTAATTAATAACTGAGTAATATTTAATTAAATCAGTGATTAGAATATCTTTTTAAGTTTAGTTTAAACTTTAAAGATAAAAAACATTCACTATTTTAAGCTTACAGTTTTTGTGTTCTATACAGTATCTTAAATATTTCACTTCGTGACATATGTAATTTCAGTGAAACTTTTTGTAACTTCGTACATTGAATGTAACTTTAAATAATTCAGATTGTAGAGACAATAGGTTATTTTGAAGCAGGAGACGCGAAAAATGTGCACTGTCCTCGGTGGGACTCGAACCCTGGAACTCCCGAGTACGCGCCGACTGTACTACCGTTACTCCTCGAAGGTAGCCTGGAAGGCGAGAGAAAATACCTTATATACTCCTTCCTTTTAAAGGGTGACTGAGGATTTGGGAACCGAAACCCCAAATCCTGGTGGTGACGAATTATTGTCCACCACCTTTTAGTACGCGAGCCACTTAGAACGATATTATGATTTTTTTTTCGGCAGGAGACGTGAAAAATTGTGCATTGCTCTCGCCGGGGTTCGAAACCTCGACTTCTCGAATACATTCCAAGTGTACTATAGTTACACCACGAAGGCATGCTGGACGGAGGGAGAAAATTCCTTATAAGGTTAATGTTACTAAAAACACTTACTTACAATTATCTGCACAAATCTGTAATCTATTGGTAGCCATCTCCCTCCATGCGTATATATTTTGCTCTTTATTATATATTTCAAACATTAAGAATATTTACTATATAATCATTCTAAAATTTTGCAGTAATTAACTATTCGGTTTGCTCAGAAGTGAATTTTGAAGTTTTGGAATGCTCCTCTTTAGAACGATTGATGACGTTCGTTCTTGCGTTTTTGAAACTCGCAGTACTTTTTCATGTTCTTCTTTGAGTTAATTTTAGCTGATCATCTTCATTTATAACAAATATTGCTAGAAGCTGCAATAAAGGCTCAAGTTTTTTTTGTTTATGTAGTTTGATTATTTGAAAGAATTTTATGAATTCGTAATGCGTACTAACAGACGTTGTTGTGACTTATCTCACTTGTCCGACAGAACAATCCCACGAAATTCATCGTGGCAAGGAGAGCAAGACTGCGGCTATCGTTGACAAGAGCCTTGAGTACCATACAGATGATAGTACGACTTTGCTCAATTCCGCCCCCAATTTTATGGAGAGCACCCCGGGAGAACAAGTCCGAGGTTCTCTCACACCTCTTCCCCTACCGTCAACCTCTGGAGAGGGCTTTCGGCTCCCCGCATATTTAGAGTGCCTCTATGCTACACAGATACTATACATTTACAAACATTCATGTTTTCTCTGGGATTATTCTAATACGTAGCCTTTGGTACGGCAGTCAAAGTCACTAACCACTGTCCCGGTTGATCTGCCGAGCATATGTACGTAGAGTTATTGACATAGAGACAATAACATACGTATAGACATGTAGATAGATCAGCAAATATGTGATAGTCAATGAGAAATTTTTAAAAATTCAAATTGAAACTATGATATTCACCCTTTATTTTGAGTTAATTTTAAAAAAATGACACATGCAGTCGAATATATGTCATACCCATCTATATCAAGAACACTGAACGTTTTAGTTCAAAGTCGTCGTGCCTTTGCTTTGCGGAGGTAAATATTAAAGATCTTTTATCACATAATTTCTGAGGAATGTAGATAAGATAAATGAAACATACAAAGTATCTAAAAGAACAAATGTAAATGATTTTAAATTGGACAAAATGTAACTCAGATTTGATTTTGAATAATATTCAAAATTTATCTTAACATGCTTTTTTGACTAATTTTAAATTTTACTTTTAAAAATTTACTTTTTTTTTACTTATTTTAAATGTTAATCAGTATTCCTACACTACGATTAAATGAATGAAAGTATAAAGACAATTTAAAAAAAACCCAGAGTCACTGAAGAGGGAAAAAATAAAATATCACCTTTTTATTTTCGCCCGTTTTAAAAAAGACCACATTTCTTAAATTAGAGATATTTAAAGATGTAAATTTAGTTAGTAGCAATTAAATATAAAGCTGTGAAGATGTTAAATTAGTCAGCTTGATCAAACTTTACATTGTGCTCTGATTTAAAAAAATAGAGTAAATTGAATAAAACTGACGAAAAATACATAAAAGGAAAAAAAAAAGTATAACTTTAATGAAATTTCAAAAATTTATTAAGAAAGCAGGAACTAAATTTTAAAGTTAATAAGACATTTCTAACATTATATAAATATCTAAAGCATGAATATACCTAAATCAGCAACATAATACTGGCATCTGTGTTTGGTTTACTTAGCTGAAAATATTAGTTATTATTTTATCAAAATGAAGATCTAAATGTCGGATTTCCAAGTTTTCGCAAACGTATCGCTCATGCATATTAAAACTTGAGTACTGGGAAGGTTTTTGTAACTATCAGGAAAAATGTCAGCAATATTTGAACATTAAAATCTCAATATATTCCTCGTGAATTAGTTGATCAACAGACATAACAAAGAAAACTGAGATTTGTAGCTCTCAGTATTTGGGAGATAATAGAAAACCTTTCGGGAACAGTTGTAATCTGCGAAGGGAAGTGGATCACTTACAACAAAAGAGAAGCAATCGGGTCAGTGGTTTAATCAAAAAGAACGTCTAAAGCATAATTCGAAACCAACTATTTTTTTTTCTACGAAGCAGGAAGATATTTGTAAGGGTGTGAAGAACCGCAAGTGAAGTCATCATTTCCCATTTGTAGGATTGGTCTCTATTCCTATAACTGTAGAACTAAAAATGTGCTCATGAAACTTATTGGATAATTTACTAATTAAAAGTTTAAACATAATGAACATATTCTTCTCATGATAATGCAAATAAAAGTGCAGCATAAGTTATTACAAAAACGAAATATTTGGTTTAATGAAAACTGCGACATCATCTGAAGCGTTTCATCCAAAACACCATACAATAAAACAGCGCATATTTTGAGGAATAAAATGTGAAATTTGAGTGAAATGTGAATTTTGAGGAATAAAATGCGAATAAAAAATGAAAATTTTGAGGAACAGCATGTTTGAATTTTCGAGCCGAAGTTTCCCGAAAGCACTATATGTAGTATAAGTATACCTAGATACAAGTATTATTAAAAAGTCAAGACCTAATATAGATATAGTACAAGATTTATATTATAGTAGAAAATTTACTATAGTACAAGATCTAATATACAGCATATAATAAAAATACATTTAATCCTTTAAATTATTCATGATTATTTTATTTTCATAATGTAAAAAAAGTTCGCAGCCAGATTTTTCTACTTAGGTTACATGAATTATTTATGTATACATTGTAGAGACATTAGATATTTTTTAAAGCAGGAGGATATGAAAAATCAGCAATGCCTTCCCGGGACTCGAACAACGGACCTCTCGAATACGCGCCGAGCGTGCTGACCACTGCACCTCCCATGCCTTATGCGAAGAAGGCGAGAGAAATACCTTATCTACTTAAATAGACAATATGTAAAATAATAGGTATTTTTAAAGTGATGATTAAGTTGAATTACAAGACCTATTATATGCGGATTATTATTTTGAACATAACTTTCAGTTAATTTATAATAATTATTTTGCGCATAACTTTGAGATAATTTCGTTTAAAAATAAGAAATTTTTGTAATATATATATATAACTTTGAGATAGTTTATAATACTATACTTTTGTTACGAACAGAACCACTGGGTACATTTTACATGTAAATCCACAGAAAATTTATCTTTCATTTTAATAAAACCATCACTCAAATTCAATGTCAGTTCTGCGATTAATGATATGAATTAGAGTGAAGAATTTCGCAGACCATGAATCATACGAACTTCAGACTTTCAGGTAAATAATTACTGCACTTAAAACGTTAACTTAAGCAAATTAGTCTAGAGTATTACAGTCTGACACACCGAAGCTGAATTTACGAACGAATATAAATAATGATTGATTAAGGCTTATTTAGTTCGCTCTCTGAAGTCTTTTAACATCACCTAAATGTATGCAAAACACTTCTTCGCGAATGTTTTAGTACATTACCAACGAGGATAATTGAAAAGCCATTAATCAATTTCCACTAATGAGCAGTTTTCTAGCACTGACAGTCTAAACGAATCACAGGAAATGAGTCAACAGACCGGTAATCGTATTTCGATTTGCACAGTAATAATTATACTTGATTTTTTAGTGAAACTCGGAAGCAGAAAGCTCACTTAATTATTTAATCAATTTTAACAATTTATGCTATTGTGTCAGGAAAACCTCTTTTCAAAAAAATTACTGAGTTTAACTGCTTCGGGATTCTGTTTCTACTGTCGATAGAAACGTGTAATGCGCCTAGATGGAGATTAATTGAATTTGAAGGATTAAAAGAGAAATGAAGAATGATCCATTCTTACTATGAAACCTGACAATATGAAAAGGAAATTTGCCCTGAGCAACCTTTCTTTCAAGATAAATAAATCAAAACAGAACATACTGAACACATTGCATTTTAACATACCCATCAAATAGATAATAAGATATAGTAATTGTACTACAGCTTTTAACACAGACACATTCCAAGTTTTTATCTTCTTTTAGCTAGGTAACCATAATTTTTGATTTAATTAATATTGCTTGATCAGGCATGCGGTATAGTCTGTGCCACATATGCGACTGTACCGCAAAGCGGGATTTAACGGGTCAAAATTTTAAGAAATTAGGCAGGCATTGGACCATTTTACTACTGGGTAGCAAAATGCCTAACGTCGACCTTGCTATTACGTATTTATATATACAGTCGTGTGCAAAATTAGGAAAATTTGCAATTTATGTCTACTTTTACGAAAAGTATTAAACCAAAGTTCTAATTATGCCGCCCAAGAATTATGCCAATTTTCAGAGTCGAATAAGTCAGCGTATAAGTGCGTATCTCCGGAGTTGTGATTGTGAGCGAGATATAAGCGCAAGAGGTGTTTTCGGCGATTGTGTGCTCGTACTTCTTCACGACATTCTCAGTGTTTTTTGCAAGAGTTGGGCAAATTTGATAAGATATTGTGTAAATTGAGTAGCCAAGAACGTATGGAGGACTGAATGAGGTGGAGAATAGTCGGTAGATTGGAGGATCCTTATCGAGAAGACCAACATCCACTTAGATTCTTAATGACGAATGAGGATCATTATTTCTTATTTTCAACGGTGATACAGCTGCACAGCATTCACGTAAGCTATATGCTGCCACTGGAACCTACGTTTCATGGTCTACAGTTGCCCGAAAGGCTCACGAAGAAGACAGCTGTTTGAGCTTCGCTCACTGCAAAATACAAGACAGCGTGTTTAGCATGGTGTAGACAACAGGTGCGTTGGACCAGACTTCAGTGAAGCACCTTGCTTTTAAGAGATGAGTCAAGACTCAGCCTGGACCTGATTTCCGGCGTACCTGTGATGTGAGTGAAGGGATGTGTCCTACTCTTTTGGCATATTTTATGTCGTCCTGTGGTCTTTTTATGGGCTGCGCCAGAGAAAACAGAAACAACAACCGCCAGCCATACCTGTATCTGGAGAGATCCTAGAACACGATAATATCTCTCCTTCTTCAGGAAAAAAGATCATTCTGGTGGTGGAGATGTTATGGTTTGGGCAAACGTTATGTTGGAGGGCCACACACCCTTGTTTGTGTTTGTAAAGTTCCCTCTGTCTCCTAAGAGGTATGGATTGGAGATCAGACAACCTTATATTCGACTTTCAGGGAGGCAGTTGGTTCTGGGTTCATGTTTATGGACGCCAATGTACGTCCACATAGCGCTCAGCTGCTCTACGATTACTTGGGAAGTGAAGACATTTACTAAATGGTTTGGCCAGCCGATATCCTGACCTATAAGGCATATCTGGGACGTTATTGCACCTCGCCATTCCTCTCCGAGAACCATCCTGGAGTTAAAAACTGCTTTGCTGCAAAGGTGGGATCGACTGCTATAGGAATTCCTCCTATTCAATATGCCATCATGCTGCACGACCTGTCTAACTATAAAAGGGGACAAAATCCTATGTTAGAATCATTTTCAGTTTGATATTACAACGTGGATTTTGGACATCCCTGCCCTACGAGCTTTACGGATAATCATGCATACATAAAATGATTTTTGAATGGCATATGTCTTTCACAGTTATAAATGCATATTCATCCCCGATTTCATTAAAATCTGTCCATTAGTTTTTCAGAAATTTGAAATAATATGCAAATTCTCTTAATTTTACACACGAGTGTATGTATGCAGAGGCCAAAGACTAGATAAAAAAAGTTGTTGATGTAACTGTCTTATATCTCCTTCAGTAATCTTTTGATATGCATTTTTTAAAGAAAGGAATATGTCGGATAAGAAGCTTTTGTTCAACAGGAGGAAAACTTCGTGTATCTATTATAAGTTGCGTCAGTTTCAAATGCCCAACGTAAATATATGAAATTTGAAAGCCGTCTTTAAATCCTGTAATTAATAATATCCAGCTCGAGTATAACCATAATTTAGTTCTATATCATGAAGCATATCTTATAAATTATAATTAAACTAGATTCTTCGCACAATTTCATGCACATGCAGAGCATATTAAGCCCCTTTAGCTTTTTTCCTTCAATAAGTACCTTTTCTCAGAGCCCGTAGACTCTTATTTATTTTCACAATTCAGATTTGTAAGTTTTCCTTTAATAACTCCATGAGTGTAGCACCTACTAACATTTGCTTTATCATTCATAGGAATATCATTAAAACCAGCTAGAAAATGTTCTGTCTCCGCTATGCCTTTCATGGTACATTCCTTTTGAACAGAAAAAGACTAGTAATACATTCACGAATTTTCGTTAAGTAGTAGGGCACATGGCTTTCTTTCATTCAAAACACTAGTATCAGCGAAACAGTGAAACGCATAACGTTTTCTTCTCCTTAAAAATAAATTCCTTATATAATGTGCTAGGCTTTACAAGTTTGTTATGTCAACCACATGGACAGTGTGCTTATATACACCCTATGCAGACCTGCTGTAAATACTCATTTTCATCTATGTTGGTCCACCAGCGGCGATGCAGTGAAGTTGCTGAACAGTGATAGTTCGGTCCGAGGTTCGAGTCCCGCGAACGGGCTGGCTTCATGGGCGTTTTCGTGATTTTCCCCATGTGTAACGTCTATATGAGCCAGTTTCCCTTAGAAAGTCCTTTCTGAAGGCATCCCTTCCCTTAGGCAGATAGCCCTCGAAGTTTTACCGATATCACACAAAAACAAAAACAAATCATCGGCGCTGATTATTTTCTCTCCGTTATGAGTCTAGAATGTCAAAGATAAACTAGCATAAAAATGGTATCCACGCTTACATGCTGTTGTAACGTATCAATATTGTTTTACTCCAAAGGGGTAATTTACTCAGAAGGGCTATTAATTTCATTCGGCATTTTGCGTCGTCTACTATGAAACAGCATTTCACTTTTCAAATTGTTGCCCCCAAATATTAAAGCCCTGCATTATATTAAAAAAATTAAATAATGAAGATTCTTCATGAAGGTATGTATGTTTCTCGCACTGTGAAAAATCAACGGTACCCAGAGACATCAAATTTTGAATAACGTAGTCCTCCGCTGGAATATTGGCATCTGAAGCCCAAATTTGCAATTTAGAATTTGTTTTATTATCTATTTTGTATTCCCCTCATTGACTAGAAGAGAACATGTAAATGTGAAATATAAAACTGGCAAAAGAACAGTGTTAGTTACATAAGTGTTTTCGTGGGAATCATAAGAGGGGGGCGAATAAAAGAGATATTACAGAATTCTTTTTGCTCCTGAAGAAGAGATACTCGTGCCTGATCATTATCAAAATCAATGGAGTTATTCAGAAACAAAGCCATACTAAGGTTAACTTTTTTTCTAGTTTTAAATGGTTGACTAATATCAAAAACAAGCTGTTTGGCGACAAAATCCCCTATTTGGCGACATTTTCTGGTACTTAGCAATTTTTTTAATACATTATTTTCTTATTTAGCTATTTTATTCCTTATTTGGTGATTTTATTTTAATTTATAAAATTATTCGATAATAATTTTATAATATTAACCGAACTGTGATCACAATAAGCAATGTATTTTCCATGTTTTTGTACACAAAACCAGCGGAGCTTCAGCAGTTTGATAATATTATCCGAATGATAACATTAACTTTGGTCACGTTAACCGACAACTGTTGCTCAAGCTCTTGTTTAATTTTTGATATAAATGCAAGTAAATAAATATAATTATTTTGAAAATAAGTTTATTTGCTTATAAATAAAGCATATATTACCATAGAGGAAATTTATGCTAAAAATTCCTCAGACTTGCTAATTTTAGATTTTACATTCTTTCATAGTTAATATAAATTTTAAATGATTGCTTTGAAGTAATTTGAAAAAGTGTATTTTCTTCTTAGATTTAAGCAAAATTATGAACACATACTTCCTTTACAAATATCACAAAGTTTCTTTTAAAATTTTGCTTCATGTAACAGAGGAAGATATGAACAGCGTTTGTGAAGAGTCAGCCAATATAGCCATAGGCATTTATTATCTTCTTCTAAAAAATAAAGCAAATAGGAAAGACATTCTCTACATTATCGCCAGAAACGATCTAAATTGACGACAAGTGCTATTACTGCCGCAAAAGAATGTCAGCTTTCTAATTTCCTGTAGAAATCCTGCTATCGAGAGAACTATCTAGACACCGGAAAAAGGTAAAAGCGAAAAGGAAAAAAAAATGCTCCACAATGGATTAGGAAAAGTTTCATTAGGATCCCGGATGTAATTAAGGTCTGCCCTTTTCGTGACGTAGGGGATGACGTCTTACTTTTCAGCCGTGGAGTATTAAGAAATGAGGCACCGTTCAGAAATATGGCTTGGGAAAATAGGTTATTACGACAGTTAACGGTTGCAGTTAAGAGCTTGAAGGGCTTCAGAAAGTAAGAAGAAATAGAAGCTGATAAGGCATAAGGATATTTTTTTCTCTTCTTCTGAAAGATAAAGTGAAAAGTGCAGAACACATATTTACGACCTAATTTTAAAAGCACGTTGAAGAATTTTCTCCTCTTCATCAAAGATAAGACTTTTGATAAAATCATAAATTCTTCTTTTAAATTAAATATTTAAACTTTAAATATTGTTACGAAAAATTCGGCGGTTGCGCCTGTATGTAAGCTTTCCGGCATAGCACTATTATTTTATGGCAACCCTGCCATAAAATAATGTATGGTAGGGTTGCCAGATTGGCGACTTTATCGCCCATTTGGCGACCAAATTGGCGATATCCCATGGTCCAATCGGGAAGCTTCTAGAATAACTTCCTGTCGAGATATTTCTCGAAACGTGTGGAACTTAAAGAAAACCTATATAAACCCTTGCGTTTCTGAGAGCAAGCAGATTGTGAAGAGTGTGATTAGTGTGAGTTGTTGCGAGCATTGTGTTGTTGTTGAGAGCAGATTGTGAGTGTGTGAATAATCGTGAGAGTTGTGAGAATAGCTGCTTACTGTCAGTGCTAAGCTATGCGAGAGTTTTGGTGAACGGAAAGCGATCGAGATAGTGCTTTGCCGTGAAGCTATCTTTACAGTATAGCTTGACAGTGTATTGGTGATTGTTCCACGGTGTTTATTATGAGTTTAGTGTTGCCGTGAAGCTACCTTTACAGTTACAGCCTGAAGCTGTGTTGCTGATTGTTTCAGCGTATTTATTGTAGATTTTCGACGCTTTTAAAGGTAATTTTGGAACTGTGCTGTAAATAGTGATTCTTGTAAATAAATTGTGCTTTTTATTGTTCTGCATCGTGTTTTCATCGGATACTCTCAAATCCACGATCCCGTATAACGCAACAATATGTTGAGAATAAATAATTAAGCCACGTAGCAGAAACAGAATTTGAAGTCATAAGAAAATTAATTATGGAATTTCGCATTTGCTACCATGTTTGCGAATTTACAAATATCGAATCGTAGTGAACATAAGAAATTTCAGATACTGTTATTTGAAGCTATGAGCTAGAGATTGTAATGATTTAAAATAATAGAGCTGTCGCGGTTATGGGTTACAGTGAAAATATTTCGAAATTTTCGAGTGGCAATACGCACATTTTCTTATGCGAATTGATCAGCCCCTTTAGAAACAGTAAAGTGGCGTTAAAACGATACGCGTATGACGAAACTTGCTGGCGTGAAACGTTTGCTAAGAACAGCTTTATAAAGTACCGATGACAACACAAGAAAGGAGAGAGAGAGAGGCGGGGGACGAAACTTTTATTGGAATTACAAGTTTTCAACGGTCGCATCTTCTCAGAACGATAACGCATTGCATGTGGATCATTATTGACAAGAACGGCGAAAGTAACAGGAATCTATATAACATCTCGTTTTATGGCATCTTTCAATTCCGACAAATCTCGTGGGTTTGATACGTACAACTTAGATTCCAGATAACTCTAGAACAGAAATCCGTTGGAGTGAAGTTGGAAGATCTCTACGACTACGAAACTGCAAAGTTACCAGAGATGGACTCTATTTTGAAATGTTATTCACGTTGGGAATTTGTAATTCCATTAATAGTTTTTTTTTTCCTCTCCTCTGATGTGACATCATTGGTCCTTTCTAACGGAATGTTTCACGCCGGCAATTTTCATCATATTTTTGCGTGCGTACGTGTTCGTAATGAATTGAATACACAAATGGTTAAAAAGTTAATAAAATTTATTTTTTTCACAAGAAATAAAATAAAAAGTTCTGAAATATTTCCTCAGAGATATTCCTACAATGTCACAATATATCAAACGTTAAACAGAACTCAGTTCAAAACAGAGAAACTAATTCTATTTCACAGTGAATTCGCTACAATCAATAAGAGCATTAAGTAAACAACAGTCGTTTAAAATAGCTACAACTGAGCTGAGGTGTTTTCATTCGGCTTTTATAAGCTTTTTAATTATTCACGAGAACATTCTCGTAAAATCTATTAAATCTGATAAAATTATCTGGTAAAATTTCTCGATTTTTCTGGATGGCAACAACAATTACGAGATACTTATTTATTAAATATTAAATGCACGTGTTCTCGTATTTTTACTTTTCCAACGTAACGTTCTAGTCAAAATCGTCTGCGTTGCTCGAGAAAAAAAAATAAATTACAATTCTAAATAAATAACTAAATAAATACCAAATCCGTAACAATATATATATCGCTTCAACGCCATTCATTGTTTTTTAATGCGCTGATCAAATTGCGCAGGAAAAAATTGGGCATAAACTTTCGAAAATTTCAAACGTTTTTCACTGTAACCGCAAACGTGAGATTTCTGTTGTTTTAAATCATCGCAATCTCGAGCGCCTACCTTCAAATAACAATATATGAAGTTCCATTTCAATTGATTGAGCGGATAGGTCGCTAGGGATTCATATAGCGGGGAAGATCTTTTAGGACCACACTGTAATTTAATTAGACGCTGGAAACATAGTAATAGCAGACATTCTTTCTACCAACGACCGAATGGCTAATGGAAGTGAGCGCTGGTATTTCTTTTCAAATTGTGTATCTACACTGGTGTGCAAAAATTAAGGACAAAGTCGAAATATTAGCATATCAGCTGAACGAAGAGGCAGAGCGGACAGAAAGACCAATCAGGAGAATAAGTAAGGTGATGTACGGTAGCACATGCGCAGATATGCTGGTAGACGTAATGGGGGAGTGTCTGAGTAGTATAAAGCATGTTGTCGGTGTAAGATCAGTATTTCTGGCAAAGAGATTGCGCGCCGTATAGCAGTTAAAATCACACCGAGTTGCTGCCTCAGCGAGAAATGGCGAATAATCAATCTGTTAGACGACATCTGGATGCTTTCACCCGAGGTCGAATCATTGCGAAGTTGGAGGAAGGACTCAGTGTGACAAGTGTGGCTGCAGAGTTCGGAATTGCTCACAGCATCGTTTTACGACTTTGGAGACAATTTCAAACTACAGGAACAGCTATCTGGGGGTTTAGTAGTGGTCGTCCGCGAAGAACCACACCCGCAGATGACCGGTATATTGCCTTACAGGCCAGAAGAAACAGGCGGCAGACAGCGGGAGAAATCGCTAGACACACGACACAGGCGACTGGACGACCGATATCGCGTTTCACCGTGGCCAGAAGACTGCACGGTGGTGGTCTGTTTGCACGACGCCCTGTACGGTGTGTACCTCTAACTCCTGCCCATCGGAGAAGGCATTCTCTGTGGTGCCGGGAACACCGGAATTGGAGAGACAATGAATGGGGACGAGTACTCTTTACAGATGAGAGCACATTTAGTCTGAGTTGCGATTCTAGACACATACACATCTGGACAGAGCGGGGAACACGCAATAACCCCTTCAACATCATCAAAAGGGACGGTTTTGGAGGTCGCGGAGTTCTCGTTCGAGCAGACATAATGCTTGGTAGCCGGACCGGCCTTCATATCTCCCAAAGAGGTTCGTCACCTGGGACTACTATTGTAACGAGGTTCTTCTTCCTTACACGCGTCTTTTCACAAGGGCTATGGGTCCTCAGTTCCTCTTCATGGACGACAACGCTCCACCTCATCGCACATTTACTGTCGAAGAGCTGTTGGAGAGTGAAGATATTGAACACATGGATTGGTCGGCAAGGTCTCTGGATCTAAATCCCGTCAAGCATGTACGGAACTTACTAGGGAGACCCGTGGCAGCACGTAACTTATCGCCAGTAACGATTCCGAAACTGCGATTGGTGCTACAAGAGGAACGAGCAGCAGTGTCTCAACAGCTCATTAACAACCACATATCCAGCATGCACAAATGATGTGAAACCTGCCTAGCAGTCAGGGGAGATCATATCCCCTATTAAAGACCGGATGTTTCTTGCTGGACACCCATCACAGGGATGTTTCGGCCTTCAGTCGCATTGCGCTCCATGCTACTTTTTCAATAAAGCTTCTTTTTATCCCTCTGATTTCTCTTTTAGTAAGTGTTGCTTACATTACTCATGTCCTTACGTATTGGGGATCTTACGGTATTAAATGTGTTGATTTGGAAAGCTTTTGTACAAAGTTATATTGAAAAAACTGTCTCGTCCTTAATTTTTGCACACCAGTGTATACATTAACACTGTGTTGAATTCTGTTTATAGGTTAAGAACAGGCTGGTATAATATGACCGCCTCATCCGCGACCATGAGCACAATTACGCATGCGCCATTCGGACCGAATTATTCTCAAAATAGGGTGGAAGGATGGGGACTTTCTTTCCTTCGAGCATATAAATTCTCTCTTTCCGAAGAAAAGAATACCTTTCATGTGACCTTTCACGTCGCAGCAAGTAATAACGGCCCTTTTGGACGAGTCTACGTGTTTTGGCAGAATGCCAGACAAGGTTGCGTTTGAGACAGTCGAACTATATCAAGAAGTTTCCAAGGGCTTTTTATGTCAGATAAATTTTCGAAATCAGAATAACTGAGT
>KK117280.1:331811-345148 GCA_000611955.2 Stegodyphus mimosarum
GGAAACGAAACAATGTAAAAAGTACTTCCTGAATTGTTGTACACTGATGCTCAAAATTATACGATAGTTCGAAAGCACTATACTGACAATATTGTACAATATTTACAACTCTATATTTTTAGCCGAATTTCAATTGAAATACTGCATTCCTTGCGTATTTTTCCCATTTTTTCACTAACCTTATCATCCAAAATTAGAGAAAGAATTTTTATTATTCCTTTTAGAATTAAGAGAATAATTTAATTTTCGAGAGACGTGGTTGCAGTATTAATATCTCATATGAAAAATAGTCATAGATAAGCTACATTTAACTATCACAATACTATTTCATTAAAGGGCACCCACATGCCAATAAGAATACACAGTGATATTAGTATTACAATATCTAGTAAGATATCTTCATTTTCATTTCTCTCTAGCTCGAAACTCGCCGGTTCTTATTGTTGTTGCCTTTGCTACTCTTTAGGCCTCAAATCATCCATACATAATTAGAGATGGTAGATGTGCAGCTGACTTCATAGATTGCAAAATCATAGATTGAATGTCATTTGCGTTCGCCTCACTGTGTATGGGTCAGTTTTTGCATTAGTCGTCCGTAATTCAACTGTTCCTAGGAAAAGGTTCTGAGTGATCTTCGCAGGTAGTTTGACATATTTTTTGTTATAAAAATGAAAACAATGACTACATGGATGAATACATTTTGGAATTTCGGGAAGATTGCTCTCTGAATGCATTGTGCAAGGGGAATGATGTCACTAAGATATATGAACTGAATATAAATACTTATAAATATCCTTGAGTTTATTATATACATGCGAACCATATAATTTTTTTCGCGTGCGTTTTATTTACATGCTTTTTGGGTTGATCTCGTTTACATGTTCTCAATTTTAATATTTTCACATTAGCATGCACATACACTTTCCGGGGAATATTTATTCCCCTTTTGAGGATAACAGTGTAAATCCAAAACTTAGAAACACTAGCATAGGAAAATAATCTACAGTTTACATGTTTCTAAGTTAACTCATATGCTAAATAATGTCTGACTGAATAGTGTGAGTTAAATAAAATACAACAGAGAGTTTTCTTAACGCATGGATTAAACTGATGAATTTTTTCTTTATTGCTTTGAAAATAATTATCTTATTAATTGAGTTAACGAATGTAAAATCAAACAAGATGCAGAAGAAAGATGAATGCAGTAGATTTTCATAAGAATAAAACAGAAGTAGCCTTCAAAGAGTATTTTTATACATATACTCTTTGAAGTATTTGTATACAAATACTCTTTGAAAGCCAAGTATACTTGGCTAAGTAATGAGTATTTTCCACTTAGGGATTCATAAGCATTAATTTTTAATTTTCTTTTCTACGTGAGAAAAATGAAATAAAAGATTTTAAAAACATGTATTATATAAATAACTTCATTTTTAATTCTCGAAATAAAACACATTATTTCTGACCTATACCATGAAAAACGTAATGTAAAAAATATCACACCATATTCAAATAACATTTGAATTTCTCATATTGGAAATATATTTACGCAGTGTCACGCATTAATAGCTATTTTGACATTTTTATGATACATGCTCTCACTTGTAAATTTAAAATAACACAGATCTATACTTTGTTTCTTCGCAAATTTGCATTGTAGAGTCATTAGGATTTTTTAGAAGCAGGAGGTATGAAAAATGTACAATGCCCTCCCCAGAACTCGAACCTACACCTCTCGAATACACTCCGAGTGTGCTAGCGTTACACAACGAAGACATGCTGAAAGGAGGGAGAAAATACCTTATATACTCCCCTTTTAAAGGGCGACTGGGGATTAGGGGACCCTATCGCCAAATTCTGGTCATGAAGAATCATCATCCACCACCTTGTAGAGTCATTAGGATTTTTTGGAAGCAGGAGATGTGAAAAATGTGCAGTACCCTCGCCGGGACTCGAACCTGGATCTCTTAAGTACGTGCCGAGTGTGCTACCGTTACACCATGAAAAGAAGGGAGAAAATACTTTATAGTATAGTTTCCGGAGTTTTGTCTGTTTTATGAGCAATTTCTAGTATGCACACTGATAATTTATTACTAAACCAAATTAAAAATGATTTCAAATTTCTGGTTGAAGTACTTAATTTACGCTGTATCAAGGCCCATGTTGGGTATATTGGTAATGAGAAGGTGGACACTTTGGCAAAGGAAGCTGCTCAATGCCTTGGAAAGAAAGATACTGAAGTGTTGTATTCGAAAAGAAAGTTGTTATATATTACGAAAAAGGAGATATTTGTAGAATGGGAAAAGAATTGGGAATCGTCTGGAAAAAATAATGGTTATGTAAGATTTTTGAAAACTGATAAAAAGATATTTAATAATATAGATATGTACCAAATTATTTCTGATCGCTCAAGATTCTCAGCATATTTTCAGCGATTTGATCTTCAAGAAAATGAAAACTCAATTTTGTAAAGTAAAAGTTAATAATTGCCACTTCCTTGAATCTTGTAGTTTTACCAGAGACATAATTCAGAGACAACAGTTTGATATAAATGGGGATTTTGAAAATTATGAGAAATTTAAACAAGTAATTATGAAGAAATTAT
The DNA here is from genome assembly GCA_000611955.2 of Stegodyphus mimosarum. Classification (NCBI taxonomy): domain Eukaryota; kingdom Metazoa; phylum Arthropoda; class Arachnida; order Araneae; family Eresidae; genus Stegodyphus; species Stegodyphus mimosarum. The sequence goes on from KK117280.1 coordinate 334,417, forward strand.
GATGAGAATTAATCAGAACCGTGAAGCGATAGGGATTATGATTTGATTGGATAATTTGATGGAACATGGCTGACTCGCTGTTCTCCGTTATTGTTTGACAGATTGACTCCTGTTATGGTCTGATGGCTGAATTTGTTTCGACCCGGCGGGCCTGGAGTTTCATCCCATGCAACAACAACAACAACCGTATAATACATTCAAATTGCTAAAAACACTTTAAATCTATTATAACAGAATCTATACATAAATAGCTTTTACTTCATGACCTGTGTTACCAGTTTATGTGTTAAGATTTATTACTTCTGAAATTAAAACCTATTAAAAGACTCTAATTGGACGATTATATAACAGGTGAAACATTTTTGCAATATATAAAGCTATATAAGTGTTTGTACTTTTATTGACGCTTTTAATTAATCGCAGAAACTAAAGCCATTAGTGTTATAAATTTGCGGGTTTAACGAATGATATACAATTCTAATCTCGGAATCCAATTTAATCCGGCATGCTTTCAGACATTATTTAATAAGTAAAACGTGATTAAGAACTACCATTCCTTGACATCCGAATAAATCGCTTGGCGGAGCTGCCGAATGAAGCGAAATAATGACTATCTGCCTTATTTGAATTCATTTAATAGAACTGTAATTTTATAGAAATGATTAGAAGAGAGATTCTCAGCCATTTTCTTATACCTACCTCTTTGATCCCTTTACATCTTTCTCTGTAATATGCAGCATACAACATAATCATAATACAAATAATTGCACGTAAATAACTCAAATAACTTTTTAAGAAAATGAACAAAAGTTTTGAAAAAGGTGGGTTATTAGACTTCTCTCTTGTTATTTTTTGTATTATTATTGCTATAATTTTACAAATATGAACAGGTTTTCAGAAATAAAATCACTGATTCTTAATGCATACAAATTTGATTTTAATTAATATCATGACCGCGCTTAATGTCTTGAGGTAATTTTTTAATATTAGGCATAAAACTGCTTAACTTAATTCCGAAATCACCTCATTCAAATCTATTCAACCTGTATGATGGTTAATGACGCCAACTGCTGTACGATGGTCCTGGCTCGAATCCTGGGGAAAGCCTGGATTTTGTTAAGTGTATGATATCTGTGCGGCAATGTAATTACTCAAATTACTGGCAAATGAAAGGTCTCTCCATCGATTTGGTGATAAAAGTAGAGAGATGGAGATTCATGGATCATCCCATCCCCTTCTGTGTTCTTGATCAAAATTTGGGTGGAGTTGCACAGTTAGTGCGCTGAGACTACATCTATGCAAGCAATGTTTAATTGGCGGTAGCCCGCTTATTTTTAACTGTACTTGTTTCTTGTTTTCCGTAGTAAATTACTGACTTAGTTCCGTGGTACATTATTGATAAAGCACATATTCTTAGGTATCTGGGTTTGTTCTACGACGTCCTATTAGTTTCCTATGCTGGTCTATGACTTTTGAAGGTGAATAAACTCGTGGATCTCGTCTAGCAGAAGCTGGACTCTAGGATTAACAACAACAACAACAACATTATTGATAAAGTCTGCCTCTACTAAGTAAGAAGAAGGCCATGTCAATAACACTGGTTCGGTTACAACTTTTATTTTGGGATATTTCTTTCGGATGGCTTTATATTCCAAAGTTTACTTTACTCACGTATATTAGATAAGCCTTGTGTCTGATCTTCCTGCTTAAGTGTAATAATTTCTTCTTGTATCATGTTATCAAGATCAAATATATAGCAGTTCAGTAAGCCCAGCTGGCACATTCAAACTGTTAGTACCTTGGAAACGAACATTAAGATATTTAGTACATCGTTCCCCTTTTATTTTACATGATTTTTTCTTTCTAATTAGATATGTTATGTATGTTCATAATGAATTTACTATGCTATTATATAAGCACACTTTTTCTCTATATGCGCTAAATTTCTTAAAAAGCTAGTGAAAAGCATACTACAGCTAGAAGTGATTGATTTTCCCATGCAGCCATCCACTCCGGTTCAATGGTCGAGGCGACAGCAGCGGACAGTTACTGGTTCCCTCCCCCTTAACTTTCAACACTCAACACGTGTTTCGTGTTGGCTTTATTTCACATGTAACCATTCTTGAACTGTTTCTTACTGTCGATGGCACACGTCTGACGGATGACAATGGCAATGATGGCAATGGTGAGATACCATTGCAAACATTCCTTGAAATCGTGCATGAAAAATAGCGTTTGGCACTATTAGAGGAATTAAACATGATTCTTGGAAAATATCGCTGTGAATTATCACCGTTTTCTCATTAGTTTATGATAAGAAGAAAGAATTTGAAAAGACAAAAATTAATTTATAATTGATTCGAGGTGATGGCGAATTTAGAGGGGCGTTTCATTTTTGAGAAGCCGTGGTTTTAAATTTAGATTTCTATCCTTACGGGAAAATGCAGAATTTTATTTTGTTTTGTTTTGACTTTCGTCATTCAGTAGTTTTCTTATCTTATCAACATTAGATTACAGATAGTATTCAGACCCCTCAGTACCAACCCCTCAGTACTGTTATGCAAACATTTTATTAACGTATGTCAAGTTTATACAATGCTTGTTTACACTGCTTTCAACGAATTGCTTTTTGGCTCTACTTAGCAGTGTCTGAATATGACATTTGTATTTGCTTTTAATTTAATTTTTATTTTAAATTTTAGCTATGAAATTAGAGAAGCTTCTTACTATGTGATTCAGCTACTAGTTTATTAGATATTATTGTTTCATATTTTTATGTTAATTTAGATATATGACCCTGTGTGTCATATATCTAAATAAATATATAAATATGTGTGTGTGCATGCCTGTATTTAAAAGACTAAAATTGAAACAGCAATTTAACATTAAAAATTAAGAACCACATAATGATATACTTCATTTCCACTCAACGGAAGAGAAGAAAGGAGGAATAAATTTTAAAAAGAATTTTAAATAACACTCGTGGTCAAAAATAAGCAATAAACTCTAAAAGTAAACATACGAATGTAAAAAGGGTAATTAAAACATACAATTTATATATGAGGTTGCATCACCGAATGCAGATAAGTAACCAAAATTAACATAAAACGCAATCCAGCAGTCACATCACAACTCCTTAAAAAAGGACCTCTGTATCAGTTCGCAGGTAGCGAGATTCCAATGCAATCCGAGAAAGCCGAAGCGGAAAGCATGAGCCGAAGACACTGCGGCGGACCACACAGAGATGAGAAAATCGTGTGTGCGGTCCCCGCAAGTCACTGTTTAGAAGGTTTAACAACTTGTCACATGACATGGTTCTGACATCGCAGACGCAGTAACTCGTTCCATTTGACGGTACAAAAGACACAACTTCACGACCAGTGTCAAGAGATTTTAGAGTTGGGCACTGTGTCTGTCGTCGATTTCAGGACGGCTGCAGAACCAATGATCTTCTTTTTCCTCTGCTATCATTCCAAATATAACGAATCAGAGGATGTAAAATACTCCTGAAAAATTCAGGAGGCGTGACTAATTTAGTTTGATGTTTTTCCCATCGGAACAAGGCGTCAGAATTCTCTTGAACTCTCGACTAGAGAGACCCTCGTTATCAGGATTCTCATGTCACGAGGACTATACTTCACTTCAATAACTGTTTTATGCTATCCATGAATTATATGTATTTGTAAAGAGTTTCTTGTAATTGTAATAAATGTGTTTTGTGTAAAATGCAGTAAGTATTACACAACCTCACAAATGTACTAAATCATTATACGAAATCAGAAGCGCTATCTGCAGCCCAGTCTCACAACACCATTTGCAAGATGAAATGCGATGGAGGACTGTCGGGATGTAGCAAGCTGGTGCAAGGTAATCCGCTGTTGCGAGGGAGCTTATTGTGCATCGTACTATCAACAATAGGCTATGGAAGCGTTACCAAAGGGATCAAAACGCCTGTAGAAGACGTGTGTCTGGACGACGGAGGTTACCACAACGGCAAAGGATCACTTTCTGTTGCTACGTGCAAGACATCGTACATCACTAACAGCACGACAGCTGACGTCGCATCTATCTCCTGCTACAGACGTCCCATACCTCGCGCAACTGTGTCGCGTTGATTACATGGAAGTAGAATGTACGCCCGACGACCTATGGTTTGTATTCCTTTGCCCCTGTTGTATGTCACAGCGTTGGTTGAATTCGGCACCTGAACATAGCAGTTGGATACTAAAGTAGCGAAGCCACGTATTCCTTACGGATGATCTCGATTTAACATCCAAAATGATTTCCGGAAGGTTCCTATTCTATATGGAGAGAGCCAGGGACACGCTGTCGGAAGGCAAGCATCGTCTAAAGACACCATTACAGAGGAAGAGACTTACTTGTATGGGCTGGGATAGAAACAAACGTGCGCAACGACCTCTACGTGATTCCTGGTGGTTTCGATACAGCTGTCCGATATCGCGACGAAATTCTATACACCCTTGTGTGTTTTATCGCTGCAATGGGTGCCGACGCGATATTTATGGATGATAACGCCTGCTAGATCACCGAAGCCGAATCCCATATAGCTTGTATGGGACATGCTGGGAGGATGGATAGCAGGCCGCTGTGTGCCGCTCCGCGAGCTCAGATATGAATTGCTACAGGAACAGGAACTACTGCTACAAGAAGCGATCAACTATTGCCAACTTGCCTTGCCGTTGTCAAACATGTATTTCAGCTAGGGAGTATCATACCCGTTATTAGCGTGACGTTTCCATTGCACATTCTTCCACACATTCGCGATGTGATAGTCATAATACATCTGTTTTTGTATGTCTTTACTTCATTCTGCCTTTGCTTGCTTTTTTGTAGCATTAATATATTAAATCAATAAGTAAGTAAAATAAAATAAAAATTTCAGACTCACTACCGAAGAATTAGAACTAATCACTCAAACAGAACACTTAACAGCACATAAAATACCACACATGCTTAAACTAACTTCTTGCACACACATAAATAATACATAAAACACTACTAACTTCTAATAATGACATACAAAATAATTCAAATAATAATACATAAAATAATTCAAATAATCACACATAATAGTTTCAAATAATATAATACATAAAATTATTCCCGATAATAATACATAAAATAATTCTAATAAAAATAAATAAATAAAAACTTCTAGTAATATAATACACAAAATAATTCTAAATAATAATACAGAAAATATTATTAAATTATTGCAAACACATAAATTCTACTAAACGAGCCTCTCTCTTACTAGGTTACTAGATATGCATTAAGATTATACCGAAGAGTATATCTTCGACTCAAACACGAAACATATCTTGCAGCATTAAAATTAGTTTTATATGTGTCTTATGCATTCCATTTATTATAATTACAGTCCAAAATTCATTCTGAATTGATAGCATTTATAATCTATGTTGTTAACATTCAAATGTTCTTTTATTCGCGGAATTTTATTATTGTGGGCTTTTCTCAGCCTGGGTTATTATCTATGTCGGTTTTTATCCATTATAATTAGGAAATTATCACTGTCAGCAGTATTGGCAGTAGCGAAAAGGAGTATGTTTGAAAACACTATTTTTAAGAACTCCCGTAAAAAGAAGTCACGGGGTGTTAGATTATAGGAACTGCATCCAAAGATATGTAACAAATTCCACGACTGCTTGGCTGCGTGCTGTTTGACCAACATGGCTCGAATAAAATATTTGAAATTTGTGAGAAACCTTTGGCAATTTTTACTTCCTTTTACGAAGCAAAAAGGAAGTATTGTTATCACGAAAAATTACGGATATCCTCTTTAAACGAAAATATACATTTTGACCGCTATCGAATGCAATTTAACGATGTTTTTGCATGCTATCTGCACGTACGGACTCTTTTTCTCCAAAAAATTATAAAACTGATTTAAAATGGATTCTGAAAACATTTTTCGTGGTATCTGTGCATATGCACGTACGTACATGTATGTATATATGTATCTCGCATAACTCAAAAACGAGTAGCCTCAGAACGTTGAAATTTTGCATATAGGACTGCTATTACATGTAGATGTGCACCTCCTATTTTGGTTACAATCGGTCACACCAAAAGTATATACACAGTTCAGTCACATTAATGTGACCACCACGTACTTTCCATGTCAGAGTTAAATAACCAATCACAGAAGGCAGGTGGCAGCACAGTGCAGTTGAGCGTATATAAAGGGTGTGTGAGGGCTTCGGAAAACATTTCAATCGTTGGCGTAATGTAGAAACGAAGCGATTTATCCGACTTCCAAAAGGGCATGATCATTGGCTTTCGGGCCAAGGGTGGAAGCATTTCCGAAACGGCTGAGTTTGTGAACTGTTCGCGTGCCGCCGTGGTAAAAGTGTACCGTGCATGGCAAAATGGGACTGTCCAAAATCAGCGACGTGGCAAATGTGGTGCACCACGGGCCATAGATGACAGAGGCGAACGACGGTTGCGGAGATGCGTTCGGGCAGATAGACGGGCTACCGTTGAGCAACTGACCACCAAAATGAACCAAGGGGCTACCAAAAGTGTCTCCCAAAGTACTATTCAGCGAACATTGCTGCGTCTGGGCCTCCGAAGCAGACGCCTGGTTCGTGCACCTATGCTGACTGCTGTTCATCGACGGCGAAGGCTAGAATTTGCACGCCAGTACAGCAGCTGGACGTCCACTGAGTGGCGACAGGTTGCGTTTTCGGATGAATCGCGTTTTATGCTCCATCGGACAGATGGACGTTGGCGTATAAGGCGTGAAACCTCTGAAAGGAACCACCCTGCAACCATTGCCGGAACGGTCCAAGCTGGAGGCGGGAGCATTATGGTCTGGGGAATGTTTTCCTGGCATTCTCTAGGTTCACTGATCATTGTGGAAGGCACAATGGATCAATACAAGTACGCATCTGTCCTTGCGGACCATGTTCACCCCTACATGCGCATTGTTTTTCCTCAGGATGATGGCATCTTCCAGCAGGACAATGCGAGGTGCCATACAGCTGCCAGTGTACGTGCGTGGTTCGAAGAGCACCAGGATGAGTTTACCGTCCTCCCCTGGCCAGCAAACTCACCTGACTTAAACCCAATCGAGCATCTGTGGGACCATCTCGATCGAGTTGTTCGCGCCATGGATCCTCAACCGCGTAATCTAGCGCAGCTGGCCACGGCATTAGAGTCGGCATGGCTCAACATCCCAGAGAACACCTTCAGGGACCTATGTGACTCTCTTCCTGCACGTCTCGCAGCAGTCCGCTCTGCGAAAGGTGGTTATTCTGGCTTTTGACAGATGGTCACATTAATGTGACTGGACTGTGTAAGTAAATGTATATTTATATATATCCACTCTGTTACTCAGCTCTGTGAGCTCAGTTTTTTTTATTCTTATACGTAGGTGAACTGTGGATTTTTTGTTTTAAAAATGATTGAATTAGGTTGTTCCTATCTTCCGGTTAAGGTTTTTATACGTTTAGTAAATCTGCATGCAAGATTTTTAGAATTATGAACAATTTAAAAGTTGACTAAATGTGGCTAAGCCTAATCATTTTTCTCATTGCAGCCATATTTGTTTACATTTGAAACTTAGGAGAACAGTGGATTTGTTGCCAATCTAGAGAAACTAAGCTTTGCAACAGCAATTATAATGCCTTCTTTTGTTATTGCGAATTAAGTCATGCTTAATCCATTCTGGAAGTTATTCGAGGAAATAAGTATTTAAGATTTACTTCGTAATTTTTAATATAGATATTTTGAGCTTTTATGTATTTTTGCCTCGCCGCAAAGTGAGAACTGAATTAATTGAATGAGAATTACTGAATCATCTGTGAAAAACTGTTTCTTTTTTTATTTTGTTTGTTTAATTTCTTTTACACATAGTTTTAGATTTTTTATAGTATTTGAATAGAACGTGTGTCAACGATTAGATAATCCTTCGGATGATATAATTTTTTGGGCATTCTGAGTTGTAAAATGAATGAGATGTAACGCTATTAAGTGAACCGAGCGGCAGAGTTTCAAGAAAAAATGCGTATAATTTAATATTCCGTACAAGGAAATCACGTGGTGCTTTCCTTGTACGGATCACATCAGAGTTTTTTCCTTGGATTAATATTAATATTGTACAATTAATATTTTTAAAATACAGTATATTGAAATCTTATGAATCGTGCTTTACAACTTGCGGCAAATTAACAGCTAACACACACCAGCGCACAAGTAACCCCCACCGAAAACAAAGGAATAAGAAGTTACAATGAAAAAAAAAAGTTAATATACAAATTTAAACATTTCCTTTTGGGGATATTCTTAGCATCTGAAACAGACGTACGTCATTGATTCAGATATTTTTCTTCCTGATTATTTATTCTCCCGCTTACATACAAAATCTGCATTAGCAAAACTTTTACTTAATAGAAGCGAACAGTGAGCGGGACAAAAATTGAAAGGAATTAAAATTTTAAATGAAATGAATAAAAATTTTAAAACTTCAGAGTGATGCTTTGTAATTCCATTCCTTTTCTTTTAAAGTTTATAAACCTTTTAAAATAATCATAATAATAATAAAATATAATAATAAAAAAGAGGAAACTTTCAGATTTTAAACTACGCACAAAGGAGCCTTTTTTAACGTTTTACGTGTTGCCTTTATTTATTAAGTATCATGTTCTTCGCATTTAAATCATAAAATCCAATTCAACAGCAATATCGCAAAATAATTTTTAAATGAGCATATCTTTAAAATTTCCTATATTCAAAGCGCGATGGAGATAATTTTCTTTTCCGTATAGTGTTGCCATTGTTCGCTTTGAAATCGTTGAGTTTGTTAATCAAAAATTTGTTAAAGGTTTACAAAATATGAAATAGATAATAAAACAAATTCTAAATTCCAAATTTGGGCCTCTGGATGCCCGGAGGACTACGTCATTGAAAATTTGATGTCTTTAGATACCGTTGCTTTTTCACAGTACGAGAAGCATATAAACATTCATAAGAATTCTTCATTATTTAATATCTTAAAATATAATGCAGAGCTCTAATATTAAGTGACAACAATTTGAAAAGTGAAACGCCGATTATAGTGAACCAACGCAAAGTGGCAAAACGGAATTAATAGCTCTTTTGGTTTAAAAATTTTATTGTGTGTACAAAAAATCTGCGACTGCTTTAAAAACTGAAAAACTAACATGACTTGAATAAGTACATAATTCTGGTGATATAAACTTTATTTGGATTGAAAAAATGTAGGAAATGTTTATTAAGTAACCAAATTACGTGATAGTAAGTTTTCGACTTGACGTTACGTGTGTGATTAATTAACGAATTCCTCCCTTCCTTCTCTGTTGCACAGTAAAATAACTACCACTAATCAAAAATGTTTTTTTAAGCTATGCATTAATTATTCTCGTTAGCATCTCACAGAAGTTAATTTCCTCCGTTCGCATAAAAGACAAATTACAGACTGCCATTAGATCCAACTCTGACAACAATCAAGGTACTTAATTAGACAAAAATATTTAATCTGCTAGAATGCAGAATTGCTATTTTTACAGAACTCGCATTCGTTTTCGTCAGATTTTTTGCAAAGTTTTTTTTTCAAGAAAAAACCATTAATTACACTTCACATTTTCGTGATAAAAATAATAAAAATGGTGCTACGTACTCATTTAGGTGTTTTTCCGATATTTCAGATCCCAACTGATAAATTTAGAGAAAGAAAATTCTATGTAATAACATAGAGCATAAGTGGTTAAAAAATGTCTGATGTGGACACCATAGGACTTCCTTTGTGTGCCTATAAAATTATACACACTTTTTGCTGCACATTTTTTAAACTTATTTCTTCGAATTTCATTAGAGATGCATTTCTCTTTTAATCAATTCAATTCTCACTTCCCGGCAAGCCAAAAAATACATAAAAACTCAAAACGTAATCATTAAAATTCAAATCTAAAACCCAAAACATCAAATAAAGTTAAAAACAGTTAAAGCAAAATATTTTAAAAGTAAAATTAGAGTTTCTAGGAAGAAATGAACAATTCGATCAGCGGGCAGGAAGACAAAAATTTCTGCGCACAAAATTGAGTTAATATTTGACCCACTTGACAAAAAGACACTGAAGTTGGTGCAACAACGGACTTAATTCGCTATTTTAACTCAGTGTTTCGATCGTAAATAAATGGGGGCCTCGTTAGGCCTAGCCACTTAATCTTTTAAATTGTTAATAATCGTTAGCAACTTTTGCATGCAGATCAACTAAAGGGGAAAAAAAAACTTTTAACCGAAATATAAGAACAACATAATTAAAACGCTTTTAAAGCAAAAAATACACAATTAAACAGTATGTAAGAGTAAGATGTCCCAGAAAAATCTCTTTTGGACGCACTTTAAATCTAGTTTACAATCCGCTTTTTTAAAGGGGGGAGGGAAGCGTCTTTTATTTTGTCTATACGCACAACTGTCACGCAAAATCATACTTCAAATGGATTCGAGAGTGGTCAGAATGTATGTTTACCTTGAAATATGATACCCGAAATTTTTCGCTGTTACATTACTTCCTTTAATTAGTACAAGAATGTAAAAATGATACTATAGGATATTCCTATAGATTAATTTATAATTATTGGATGTTCTGATAAATCAAATAATTATTCTCCTCAAAAATTATTTTAATTAAATTTTAATTAAATTTTGCATTACTGCCACATACGCC
>KK117280.1:353573-371868 GCA_000611955.2 Stegodyphus mimosarum
TTTCCTCAAAAACGGGGGGGGGGAGCAGAACTGAGCTAAACTCTGCCTGTCACCTATATGGTGCACAAGGGTCTTGCCAACGACATTCGCGTTTGACCCCTTGCCACGATGAGTGTCGTGTGCTGACCTTGTGAGACAAGTGGGACAACAACAACTTATAGAAATCGCTGAACTATGATAAATCATAAATTACAAACATTTAATTAAAAAAAACCTTCAGTTTTTTTAAATACATTAACTGGGTTAACTGTTTAGTTAATTTATTATTGCAAAACATTTGAATGTTACCACGCAGCAGTTCAACTTTGGAGTGCTTTTTCGTGGAGATCTTTGTAATAAAAGCCGGCTCGTATTTATCTTGCATACCAGAAAAAGAACGAAAATCCAATGCTGCCAGCTTATGGATGAGAATTGAACTCAGGCTGAATTCGGTAGTGTTACTTACTCATTAGGTGCGCTAACTGGAAGTTAAAGTTTTATGTTAAACACCTTACAAGCGAAGTACAAATTTCAGTCACGGCTTGAACAGCATTTTTCTGCTATTTATTCATAAGAAATCAAAATTTATCGGCATGGAAATCTGAAACTGGTAGGACAATTAATATATGTCATACATCGTTTTTAGACATATCGCAAATGAATCACAAGAGGAAACTCAAACGGTTAATGGAATCCTAAGATGAAAGCACACTTAAGTAAGGGAAAGCTATTCTTAGACAGAAAGAGACTACGTATCGAAGAAAACTGAAGTTCAAGATAAAAATTTTGCAAAAGGGTAAAGAAGACTTACTGAGAGAAACTGAGAAGAAATCCTTTCTTAAATGAAAAATATTTCTTAAAAAATAAATGCTTTATCAGAAACCCGGAAAACCCTCTGATGTAAGTGGATATTCCGAAGAAAATGGAAAGCGGATGGGTCTATCCACAGATACGAAGCTACAGACATAGTTAAATGTTATTTGATATATAAGACCCGAAAGTCTGGATAACTGGACATGTATATGTAAGCACTTTTCCAGTTACACTGGAGTGTAAATTTAACAGTACTTTACTGAATTTCGAAGGAAGAAATTTGGTAAAGTTAGCTCAGAACATAGTTTTTCGTATACATTGCAGAGTCATTATAGTGTTATAACGATACAGGTAACCTAAACAATATATAAGACTTTCTCCGGGATTCGAAGTCCGGACCCCCCGATTACGCGCCCGACATAAATCTAGTTTCACCACGAAGGGACGCGAAAAAGCAGGAAAAAAATAACTTTATAACTTACAAATTACACTTTGAGTGTTAAAACTCCTCAGACATAGTCTATATCAAGAATGGAAAGCTGTGTTCATGTTCATGGAAAATCTCTATCGAGATAGACATAGAAAATGCATTAATTTGTTAGAATCGGTTGTTTAAACTAAAAGCAGTTCCTTCTCTTTTCCTTCTGTTTATTCCAGGAAAGGTATATTAGAAATCAAATTGAACTATTACGTGCTTGCGGGAAACTGAACTGACTTCATCGTATGACGTACAATTACTTAGTTGAAGTTGATTAGCTGATTAAAGCAAAGCTCAGAAGACCTGGCTGAGTAAAGTGCGAAAATCCTTCACAGACAACTTTTTAAGGCAAATTGGGTCGGATTTAAGTTATTTATAATGGAATGTACAACACCCCAAGAAACTAAACCGTTCAAGACATTAATCTGGATTAAATTAACTAGCGCATAGACTTATTTAAAGTATAGTGGGAACAATATAGATTTAAGCCAGCAATGCGATGCAATTTTCTTCGGTTTGAATTTGCTTTTGCTAGTAATACAACCGACCCTTTAAGATGAACCTCTCTTCTACCTAGTTTTATTGGTCTGAATTTGGCTCAAATCCTCTGGACTTTTGTTACGTGGATTTATCCAAATTGCACTGCACAATTAATGCTCCATTTGTTTCTTCTATAATGTAATCTTTAAATGAAGTAATAAAGGAAAGGAAACGAAAGCAAACAATATATGAAATACATCGATAATTATGAGCTTTAAAATGAATAAAATCAATTAGTTGAAAAAAAAAGATAAAACGAAAAAAAAATCTGAAAAAATTCAGATTTTGTTAAGGTTTTTTATACTCTTGCTGAGTATCGCAGGTTACCAATCTGTTCTTGGACTCATTGACGCTAACACAATTTTTTTTGTCTTTTTAGCTTTATTATTAATTCTTTGCACAGCTTTCTTCGCACTTAAGTCATATAAAATTCAATAGCAAAATCACAAAATCTTTTAATGTACTACTATGTATTAAAACGCCTGAACAGTGTTAAATATTGGCATACATATTTTATGTTTTTCAGTCTATTCTCAGTTCATCATATCAATGTTCAGTTTTCTTAATAAGGTGATTTAAAAATCTTTTTTTTTTGTCTTTTATTGATAACTTTTTATGTATTTATTCATTAAATGTCACAGTTTTCGCACTTACACAAGATAAATTCAACAGCGAAAGCACAAAGTATTTAAAAACAGCACATCTTTAGAATTACAGATACAGAGTTAAGGGTTGCCATATTTTTTTTTATCTTGCTTATATTATTTCTTTAAAAACTAAACATTCGTGCGGCCAACCGTCTAGACGAGATTTCATTAAAATGTACAAAATGATTTTAATTAGTCTAGCTAACGTTATTTAATAAAACTGTATGATATTTTTTATCAGACGTCTCATGATTTTAATTCATTTTTATTTAAATCACTCACATTAAAAGCTAGGAAAAAATATTGTTGCGTTCTATAGGTTCGTGGCTTTGGAGTAATTGATGATAACACTTAATGAAGAATGAAAACACAGTTTATTCGCCAGTAACACACAGGACAGTCCCAAAGACACGTTTGCAGTCGTCGAAAATCTACGATGAACACGTTAAAACAATCAGCAACGCAAGCTTTAAGCTATAACAGTGAAAACAGCTTCATGACAAAGCACTAAAATACGCCTCCTTGGTCGATCGCTCTCAGTCTAATCTCTGAACTCTACTACTCTGCTACTGAACTCAAGATGTTACTACGCGTACAGGCAGGGTATATATAGCTTTAACCTACCTTCGAAAACATTCTCGAGAAAATCGCTAAAAACGCGTTCTAGAAAGTTCTCGCTGCATCTGTGGAATAGCGCCGATTTTGTTGTCAAATGAGCGCTTTCGCGCCAAATCTGGCAACTCTGCCTTTTCCTGTCACTTTTGGGCCACCTTAACCCCGCTTTGCCGAGAAGCTATCTTACCGCAGCTGGGCATTTCGCAACAATATTCTTAACAGTTGTGTTTATTGCTTTCAAAGTGCTAAGTTTGTTGTTCAATAACCTTGCATATTAAATCTAAAAATTAATTAAAGTTATCTTGGGTTTTATTTCAATAGCCTGGAGCTTGGGAAATAGAAATATTTTTTTCTCCGATAAGGGCAACACCATTTCTTTCAAATAGGCGAGTTTGGTGATTAAATCTGAAAGAGAAAGATCTAACATTTTCCCGAACGGCAACAATCTAGCACAATGGAAATAAAAATGTTTTATTTCGAACAGCGTTGTCGTTCAGCTTTAAAGCCGCTAAGTTTGTTAAACAAACAAATAAAAAAAATCTGAAAGCTTTCAGATTTTACATTACGCCCAAAGGGTAGTTTTTTTAACGTTTCCTGTGTTGCCTTTATTTGTTAAATATCACGTACTTCGCATTTAAACCATAAAATTCACTTCAACAGCAATATCGCAAAATAATTTTAAAATGAGCATATCTTTAAAATTTCCGATATTCAAAGCGCGATGGAGATAATTTTTTTTCCGTACAATGTTGCCATTGCTCGCTTTGAAATCGTTGAATTTTGTAATCAAAAATTCGTTAAAGTGTTACAAAATAAGAAATCGATAATAAAAGAAATTCCAAATTTGGGCTTCCAGATGCCCATATTCGGAGGAGGTTTACGTTATTCATAATTTGATGGGTATAGGTGCTGTTGTTTTAGCACAGTGCGAGAAACATACATACATTTAGCAGATTCTTCATTACTTAATTTTTTTAAATGTAATACAGGGCTGTAATATTTGGTTGCAACAGTTTGAAAAGTCAATCAACGCAAAATGCCGAAACGAAATTAATAGCCCTTTTGGGCTAAAAACATTTGTACCAAATATAAAGGAATAAAAAATAAATTCGGAATTCAAAATTCGAGTTTCTAGATGCATATGTTTGGTGAACTGCATGCTTTAAAAATCTTTGGCTTTGGGCACCGTCTTTTTTCCACAATGCGAGGAACATGTTTACATATATACATGTTCTTAATCAATTAATTTGTTTTAAATAATACATGGCGACAGAATTCAGTGGCAACCATTTGAAAAGTAATTCGAATAGGAAAGTGATACGAAAAATGCGAGTTTCGAAGTTTAATAGCACCTCTAGAGTTAAAATATGTATGAACTAGGACGATAATTTATGCGTTCTAAAAGTGAATAAAATCAATCATATGTAAATATAGTTAAAAAATAGTGAGAAGAAAAAAAAAGAGGAAGAAGAAAATTTGCAAGAGATTCTATGTTCCACAAAATTAACTTAAATCAAGAACAAAATTCGGGGAGGGGGGGAACTTCAATAAATTAAATGTTTTATAATCACATTTCATTTAATGCACTTTGTTATAGGCAAGATAAAGCCAAAATATTTTAACTACTTCATTATACAAGTTAGAAGTTTATGTTCTAATTACCACATCAGTATCTGGTGTAGAAAATGTTATCGGATTTCCTTATTCAAGCGCCATTTCGTCAAAAATCATTAAAGAACAAAAATCCCTCCAAACTTGTGAAAGTTATCTGTTCAACAAAGTCGAATACAGCAAATCGTTTTGCATTTCTAGCATTTGAGAGACATAAATGTTTTCTGCAGCCATTTCTTTGGAAAATAGTTTACAGCGAGCGATAATTATGGACCAAATAAGGGAATGAAAAGAATAATAGTCCTTATCTGGAAATTATTAATTCAAAAAGATTTTTTTAAGAGTAATTATTATTTGAAACTTTTAATGCTGTTTTTTTTCACTCAGTTCATGATATTTGAGAACGTATGAAATTAATTGCAACATCTTTTTGTGCATGGAGCTAGAAAATTTAGGGTAAAAATTTTAAAGTATCATATATAGATCTTTATTTGTAATTTTATAAGATACCAGCGCTGTTAGGATTGGGCAACTGAAACATAAACTTGCCATTATTGAGTGAATATTTTTGCATCTTTTTGCTAGCTGTTTGAAATATTGAACATAATTGAATACAAATAGATATTTGAACATAAATAGATAATTCTCTAAAAGGAAACTCCGTTGCAGATGTTATCCTCACTTCGTATAGATAAGCACTAATATATGTACGCATTTCAAAATCAAAAATTGTAATTCAGCAACAATGAAAGAGTTTATTTATTGTAAACATATATCACATTTTCTAGAGTATTACCTCTTCCAACTTTTAAGCTAAAGATTATAAATTTTTGTTTTAAATAATTGCGTAATTTTCCTCTTCCTCAGTGCGTTCAGAGAACGAGCTACCCTAATTTTTTTAAATAAATTCGTCCAACCAGAGATTATTTTCGCTTTATCAAGGGAGAATAACAAGTGCAAAGTGCATGCGAAGGTCACGCTGAACTTTTCCCTTCTAACTGTCTAACTTTACTTTAGCCTAACACAAAAACCGACCAGCCACAGCGAAGCAAACGTGAACTGATATTCAGTCTGCTGTTTCTTCCAGTCAGATGCACATTCACCTTCTTTAATTATTTAAGAATGATTTCAGATCTAAGGAGTAGAAGAGAAAACAATAAGAACGAATTACATTATTATTTTAATGTTAATGTTACTATACATTCTCACTAGAATGTAGATTTCTTTTAAGGAAATAATATTATGATTGTTCCTCTTGTTTATAATGTCTAATTCAATTTGTTATGTTATTATTGTAATTGCATGCTTCGGAGATTAAATTATTCACAGAATATTCCCGTCCGTATTTTTAGCCGATAAAAGTTGTAAAAAAGTCTGATTTCTAGACCAAATGACTTCTTTGTACGGAATATTAAAATACATGAATCTTTCCGGTATTTCATTTAAACTTATTTCCTGGAATTTCATTAGAGGTCAATTTTTCATTCAATTAATTCAATTCTCACTTCGCGAAAATCGAAAATACGTAAAACAGCAAATATAAAACACCAAATATAGTTAAAGCAATTAAAAAAACAGTTTTTACATTTAAAATTAGAGCTTTTAAGCAAAAAACAAGCAATTCCGCAAGCGGGAAAGAAGGCAGATTTTTCGGTGCACAAAACTGAAAGTTTAATTTTGGTCTCACTCGGCAAAGAGACAAGGAAGATGCAGAAATTGACTTAATTCACTATTCTTCTAAGCTTCAAATGTAAACAAATATGGCTGCTATGGTAAAAAAATAGGCTTAGCCGCACTTAAACAACTTTTAAATTGTTGATAATTCTACAACTATTGCATGCAGATTAACTAAAAGCATAAGAAACTTAACCGGAAGATAAGAACAACATAATTCAATAATTTTTAAAGCAAAAAATGCACAATTTACGAACATATAAGAATGAAAAAGCTAAGTTCACGGAGCCGAGTAACAGAGTGGACATATGTATAAAAGGGAGCTGCACAACTACATATTATAGCAGTTGCATATACAAAGTTTCAATACTCTGAAGCTACTCGTTTTTGAGTTATTCAAGATACATACATATATACATAAGTACGTACGTACAGACATCAAGAAAAAATCTCTCCTGAATCCATTTTAAATCCTTTTTGGAACCCGTTTTGGGGAAAGAAGTCCTTTAATCCATCCTTACGTACAGATGTCATGAAAAAACATCGCTAAATTGCATTCGATTGCTGTAAAATGGATATTTTCGTTCAAATATGATATCCGAAAATTTTCGCGATTACAATACTTCCTTTACTCCGTATGAGGAAGTAAAAAGAGAAGCAAAATACTCGAAGAAATATGGTAAATAAACAAATGTTGCTTAAATGTTTGGGTATGCAAAAAGAACAACGTGATGCAAGGAATTAACTGTTATTTATAGCATATTTACTTTTAATCATACCTTTGTTTCAAAGAGCAAAATCAAAAATGCTTTAAGAAATTCATGTCTTCCCTTTCGGTCAAAAATCCCTTTTATTTCTGCTACCTTTCCGTTTCATCTCAGGTTAAAAAGTAATTTTTAAAAAGTCGATACATTTCTTGGAGTTTTTGAGGATGGTAACTTTTTTTTGACATTATCATCTGACAGCCTCTTAGTGCAAAAACTTCAGTTTTCAAAGTTGATTTTATTAGCCTTTAACTATTTTAAGCAGTCTTCCTTATTTCTGCGCTTCATCCGTTTAAACAGTCTAGTCTTTTCCCAACAAAATGTCAAGTTATAATAAAGATAAATTTGATTTCTCGTGAAATAATATCAGCGTAGTTAAAAAAACACTGAAGTAAAACAGAATGCTATTCTTTGCCTGCTTATTCTGCATAAATTAATTAGTTACTAATCACTAAGGTAAAACAGAATTAAAATTTTAATTTTTTCCGAAATCTTTTGTGTAAGAATGCATCAGCTTCGCATTTCTTACGCCAGATGTATTAGTAGATTAGTAGTGAAAGTCCTGCGTACGAATATGTTCCATCAGCGAAGTTACTTACAGCAGTTTTCACGCAAAAAGTAAAATTTATTCAAATTTAATTTTTCGGCGGAAGCTTTAATGGAAAAGAAAAAATAATTATGTTGCTACTTTTCCATATAAACATATTCTTTTTTTCTATTTTTCTTAAAATAAGTTAATAAAATAAACGTAATTTTTTTATTATTATATACACTTGTTAACTTGGATTATAAATTAATTTTAATAACCGCAAAAGTATGGAAGACATCAATATGACACCAGTTTAAAACAAATGCGATTTATAAAGCGATAAATCCACAAAACCAGCATAAGAAAATGGTCAGTTGTAAAAAACGTCTTCAGCCATTAGTCACTGAAGATTATATCTGACGTTTTCTGCGGCTACAGCAGATCACATCTGTTTTGCTATTATTACGACTATTATAAATTACATTAAGTCTTTTAACTGATATTTTAGATATAGTTCCTGACTTATATAAGGATGATATTAACACTTTGTGAATTTTTTTCATTATCATCATTTTCATTCGTTCTTCTATACGGTTAGAAGATGATTACGTGTTAACTGATTATGTACACTGCGGAAAAAAAATGGGACAGTTCTATAGCTCCCGTTCTATTGGACCAATTGACGAAATTCAAATTGCGTTTTTCATGTCTCGAAAGCGCGAATTAAGATATATATTAGATTTGTATATAGCATTGTTCTAGCATAGGTATTTTGACACAAAATCAGGTGTTTCTGAAATGGCATGCCAATTTTTTCCATATTTCGATTCTATGACTCAAATTATGCCTAAATATTAAATTTTGTAATTTTTGGGAAAAAATAAAAAAAATTTATCTTGGCGCATTTTTTACAGTTTGCGCTAAGTATAATACACTTGGCCAACTTCTGAATTAATAGCAACCTATTTTCCTTTTTATTTCATTGTAACAAGAGAGGGAAAAGTCATTCTTCATACTTCCAAATAATTTTAAAAATGTGGGTAAACTGCATTTGGCATTATTAACACTTATAACGATTATGCCAAATTTCAAAATGGGCCAATGTGTACATTCACGAATATCTTACGAAATTTTGAGCAAAAAACTCTAATTTTTTGCAGGTATGCTTAGAAATACATCTACTTTAAGATAATGTTAAACAGTTTTTATAGGTTATAATTCAATTTTTTTTGGGGGGGGGGAACTTCTAAAAACATTTAAAAATACAAATTTCAAAAATAAATCATAAAAGTTGGGCGAATTTTATTTGGAATGAACCTAAATTTCGAAATGCGAAAGGAAGAATAAAATAAGTTTAATAAAAAAAGCAATATTAGTAAATATATATCACATTCAGTTATCATGAAG
The DNA here is from genome assembly GCA_000611955.2 of Stegodyphus mimosarum. NCBI lineage: Eukaryota > Metazoa > Arthropoda > Arachnida > Araneae > Eresidae > Stegodyphus > Stegodyphus mimosarum. The sequence continues at coordinate 362,631 of KK117280.1, forward strand.
TAGATAAAATTTTGAGAGCTGATTTTTTAAGAGCTACTAGAGCGATTTTTACAAAACTTGGCACTTTGGTATAATTTGAAAGGCAAAAGTACTTCTTTAATACTTACATTCCAGATAATAATTTTCAGAAGCAACTCCAGATAATAATCTTCAGAAACAACTCCAGATAAGAAGTAGTTTCCGATAAGAACTATTGATGAAGGAATTAAGAATGCTTTCTCACCAAAATAAGTGATTGAATTGCGTATACGAGACAAGTTTGTATCTTCTTCAAGCACAGATATGTAATCAACAATTTACTGCGTTTGAAAATCTAAAAATATTTAACCTCAGAAGATATGATGTTGACCAATCATCATTTCAAAATTTCTTTCCTTGAAGTCACACTAAATAATGTCAGCAGCTGGGAGGATATAAATTTATCTTCTTGATTTTAAAAGCAACTTTACACATTTTTCTGTCGATGCCCTGAAACATTTTGTTAATCCAAGTCCTTTTTTCAAAATTTTAATCACAAGGACTATGTAAGTTTCCGATGAAAAATAATTTTCCTCCTTTTAAAATACAATATGTAAGTTTACAGACTTTATCTGGAGAAAATGGAGCTCACCTGACACTTTTAATCGAATTGCTCATTCAGAGAAAAATCTTCTTCTTTCAATGTAAAATCAACACTGAAATACAAGTGAAATTTCGGGTAAGTCCAAAACTCTAAAATGTAATGTCTAAACTCTAAAATGTAAGTCCTAAAATGTAAGGTCTAAAATGTAAGTCCTAAAACGTAAAGTCTAAAATGTAAGTCCAAACTCTAAAATGTAATGTAAACTCTAAAATGTAAGTCCAAAACTCTTAAAATTTCGAGTATTAATTTATGTGTGCTTGTCCAAACAATCTGCAATATTTGATAGGTAAATAATAATGCAGAAATAGAAATCCAAATGTAGCGAAGTATTTTAACTACTGAACACGTGCTAAAATATCTTAACATCACAGGAACATACTTTCTAATGATATGCTGCTCTCTGCAAATCTCCAGTGTTGAAGATTGTTCGGAAGGTGGACAAGTCGAAAAGTGGTCTCCAGTATTTTCCATCTCCTTTGGAAATAACCAATGCCTTCTCTCTTCTTCGGAAAACCCAGTAATTGAAATATAAATGTCAGGAATTCGCCCGGAAAAAAATATTCTTGTGATCTATGAGAATTTATCCTGCAATTTTATTCCTTTCACCTTTAGTAATTTGGCAAAAGAAGAATTATATACTGATGACAGGTAGCCTACTTGGATAAGGTTACAGCTGAAGAAAGGACACTTCTTGGACAACTTCGCTAACCTTAAGAGGCTTTAATTCCCAGAAAGAAGTTAACTATTCTATACAATCATTTTCCTACAGTTGAGGGCTAAAAATGCTTAATAAATAACAAAGATGGGGGAAAAAATCCTACGCCGACTAAGCATAGTTCGACCTTCAAGCAAGCACTACATATTTTCAACTTAAGGCTACAATAACAAACTTTAGTTCCATTATAAAACCTTTATTGTATTGTTTATCAAAATTAGAAACAATTTGATAAAAAAAGGTAATGTATATCTAAATGCCACTGCCCGTGATTTTATTCAGGTGCATTACACTGACCCTATATCATTAACATTTTCTACATACCACGCTGAATTACTGTATTTCTTCGCATATTTTTCCTAATCTCTTATTTTTCACTCTAATATTTTAGACCGACATTTTGAAAATTTTTTAAATATTCGCGTAATTTTCCCCTTCCTTACTTCGTTCACAAAACAAGCTGTTCTAAGTTAGCATGAATTAGCGCTGATTGTTTTCGTCTTTCTAACAAAGACAAATTAAAGAATGTTCTTTGGTAAAACCTTCGCAGACTAATCTACAAAGGTTACGCTGAACCTTTCCCTTCGAACTGCTGAACTTTTGCTAGCCTAACACAAGAACAGACAAGAACAAAGCAAACAAGAATTGACATTCAGCTTATAATTTCGCTGAGTCAGTTGCATATTAGTCAGCTACTTCAGTAATTATTTATGAATGATTTGATGTCTAAGAAGTAAAAACGGGCAAGATTCAAGTTACAGGAAGTAGAAATAAAGATAACGTATTAGATACTGTTATGCTAATAGTAATATATATTCCTATTGCAATGTAAGGTTTCTTTTAAAAAAATAATATTGTGTTAGTCATCTGTAGCTTACGTATGACTGCTCTTCATTTATTATGTTCTTACTGTAATCTTGTTATTCAGAAATATAATTTCTCGCATAATTTTGCCCTTTGGTTTTTTGGACGATAAAATTAGCAAAAGAAAGGGGGAAAATACCAGAGTACATAAGGCAAATTAAAATTTCATTTTAGAAAGAGGTAATAATGAGAAATCAAATTATAATGTAACAAGTCAGCGTTTCACCAATTGTCGTTTCAGCCGAAACCGTCTCATTTAAAGCAGAGCATTTCTTCATTAAGATGGCAGCACATTTATGTACGCCAAACAGTGTTTTCAAAGGCAGAATCTTTTACTATGAGGCCATGGCAGAAATGGTAGTAAAAGATTTATTTCGAGGCGGCGATTGAGGTATGTCTACCACCACCGTCTGAGAATTGCTGTGCTTAACGCTGCGTATCTCTCGTTCTACCTGGCCGTTTGATGAAATTGCGTTTTTCATGTCTCGAAAGCGCGACTTAGGATATATATTAGATTTATACATAGCATTGTTCTAACATACGTATTTTGACAGAAAGTCGGATTTTTTCTGAAATAACATAGCAAATTTTTTTTCCATATTTCGATGTTACGACTCAAATTATGCCAAAATGCCAAGTTTTGTAAAACTCGAACGAGTAGTTTTTAAACAATTAGCTTTCAAAATTTTAGCTCATTCATGTTAGTTGAATTTGTTATATATTTATTAATATGCCATTTTTCATTAAACGTTTTTGATTCTTCCTTTCACATTACGAAATTTAGGTTTATTCTAAATAAAATTCAGCTATTTTGTATAATTTATTTTTAAAATTTGTATTTTTAAATAACTTTTATAAATTTTTCGAAAACAATTTTGAATAATAACCTATAAAAGTTCTACCATCATCTTAAAATAGATGTATTTCTAAGCAGGCCTACAAAACATTAAAGGAACTTACACAAAATTTCCTCAGATATACGTTAATTTACAAACTGGCGCGATTTGAAATTTCGCAAATTTTTTATAAGCGATAATAATGCCAAATGTGGTCTATTCACTCTGTTAAAATTATTTGAAAGTATGAACGATGACTATTTTTCCGCTCCTGTACTATAAAAAAAAGGGAAAGAAAAATAGGTTACGATAAATTAAGAAGTTCACCAAGTGAATTATTCTTGGCGCAAATTGAAAAAGAAAATGCGCCAAGGTAAAGTTTTAAATTTCTCCATAAAATTCTCGCCAAAAATTTCAAAATTTAATATCTAGGCATAATTTGAGTTGTGGATTTAAAATATGGAAAAAAAATCTGAAAGGCTTCAGATTTTAAATTACGTTCAAAGAGACGTTTTTTAACGTTTTGTCTGTTACCTTCATTTATTAAATATCACGCTTTTCGCACTTAAACCGTAAAATTCAGTTCAACAGCGATATCGCAAAATAATTTTAAAATGAGCATATCTTTAGAATTTCTGATACACAGTTCTGCGCGTTTTAGATAAAAAGTTTTTTTTTTCCCGTTTGCCATTGCTCGCTTTTAAATCGTTTGAATTTGTTCATAAAAAATTCGTTAAAGTGTTACAAAATATGAAATAGATAATAAAACAAATTCCAAATTCGGGTTTCCAGATGGGCATATTCGGGTGGAAACGTACGTTATTCAAATTTTGATGGCTCTATGTATATGTTTTATCACATTTGGAGAAACATACATACATTTATCCGATTATTTTCATTGTTTAATTTCTTAATGTAATACAGGGCTGGAATATTTTGTGGCAATAGTTTGAAAAGTTATTCAGACTTTTAATATTTCCAACGCAAAAACCTCACAACGAAAACAATAGTACGTCAGGGACAAAGCCCCTTTGCACTAAAAATTGTTATGTTATTTCAGAAAAAGTCCGATTTTATGTCAAAATATCTATGTTAAAAGAATGCTATATATAAATGTAATATACATCCTAAGTCGCGTTTTCGAGACATGAAAAACGGAATTTGAATTTCGTCAATCGGCCCGATAGAATGGGAGATATAGAACTGTCCCATTTTCTTCTTCTTCCCCCCCCCTTCAGTGTACATTTATTTATTTATTACCGCAGTGCACATTTTTTTTATTTATTTATTACCAAGTGGTTAAACGATTTGACAAATATATTCAAATTGGATAATAATAATAATAATAATAATTTGGTATTATGAAATTTAATCGGAATTTTTATATAAAACACTAAAACGTTTTTACCATTTATTTTTTCTTATATTTTTATATTATATTAGGAAATTCAATATCAAAAAGGCTCTTTGGGACACAAATTATATATACAGTTAACACAGATAAGTAACTCTTGTTTTTTCTAGAGATGAAATTGTCAGAAAATAGCACAGTAAATACGCAAATCAATATGAATAAAATGAATTATCTGCATTTTTATTTCTAAATAATTTAACAATTTCTAATTTTTACTGTCCAGGAAATAAAAGAACAGAAGTAATAAACAAATACTGTATTAAGTTACGCTGGCTGTTTCCGTATAAATTTGATAAATTCATTTCTTTTATTAATTTGACATTTGTATCGTTTTCTTAAACGAGGTATTAAAATTAATACAACGACAACCATACTTTAAACAGTGTGATTAAGAACATATTGAATATTGTTTACCTAAATCTAGAATCAATAGAATAAGCATACCCATTTTGAATCCTCACCTTAAATGAATGACTGCTGCTTGCACGGTTTCCCGTCATTATACATTTAACCTTTTAGAACTAACCTGTTATTGGTCACTTTGCCAATATTATGAAAGGTCTTATTTCCATCGTATTTTAGGGAACTTCGATTTGCAATAACAAATCGATATGAATCAACTTCATTGTATGTGAAGGGCATCTAAAGTCAAACTGAGACTAGTCAAAGACAAAGCTAATTTTACAACATGAAACCCGATATAATGTAGTTCGATAGAGTATTTGATACACGCCTTAATCAATGCAGCTAGATGGTTTTCCAATTATTTATTCTTATGACAAATGGTCAGTATTTCTTTGCTTAGAAAACGTTATTTCCAAAATATTTGCCTATACTTTTGTTTTTAGATAAAGCTTTTCTTACATAATTTATTTTTTGAAATTCTTTTATAAACTAAAATATTCCACAGTATAAAATTAAAATATATGATTACTTTCTAACACTTAGCTTTAAACCGTTCATAGAACTATGTTAAATCATTCTAAGTTTCTTCTCCTAACTTAATGGCATCGATAAATGTTGTTATACTATAATTATGAGCAGTTTGTTTTACATCCTTGTAATATGTTAAGAATTAACTTTTGCAAATGAATTCTAAGCAAATTTATTATTTATGTGCTGCACCAAATAACTGCTCAAGGGAATTAAAATTACATCGTCATAGGTACGGCAGTAAATGATTATAAATACACGAACTGTATAAGAAGAACTGAAAATATTTCTATGACTTATCTCACTTGTTCAGAACAAGCCCCCGAAATCCATTGTGGCAAGGAGTGCAAGATTACGTCCGTCGTTAGCCTTGGGCAACATGTAAGTGACGGTAAGATTTTGCTCAGTCTCCTCCCCAATTTCACCCTGGGGGACGAGCTCGAGGGTGCCCCTCTCCTCTTCCCATACCACCAACCTCTCGAAAGAACTTTCGCCGCATATTTAGAGTGCCCCCATGCCGTACAAACACTATACATATACAAATATATATGTGACGACTATGCGACTAGATTATCTCTTTTAAGACAATGCTACCCCATGCCTTTTATTACTCTTCATTGATGCAAATGGTATCCCTGACTTTTCCTGCCACTTTCTGGCAACCCTAAGCTATCTCACCGCAGCTGGGCATTGCGCTACAATATATATTAAAGCAAAAGCATTGTAGCAATATTTTTAACTACCAAACCACAAGCTTTTCCATAACGAATATTTCGCTAATATATTCCCCATCCAATACTAAATGCTGCTGGATGGACCACTGTAATAATTGATTAAGCTCCGTTTTATTCTTAAATTTACATATCCTTTACGCATTTAGCGTTTTGTTAATTTTATTATTCAGTCTGAACACGTTTTAGGAAAAATGGTATTCCCAATCGAGTTTTTTTTCCCTTTTTATTTAGAAATTTATCGGAACAGTAAATATCTCCAGAGAAAACACTGCATTTCTAAATTGGCTACTTGAATAATTATACTTTTATAAAATCAAAGTATTTCTATTCCTCATGTTATTACAGCACACGTTTATCCTTGCAAATAAATTTTTAATTGAAATACATATATTTATACCGTTTAAGTGCATATTTTTCAATATATTTAATTCAACGCATTAGCTTTCAATTTTTAGGAGGTTCGGTTGTTTTTCAAAGAATAGTCAGAGTTTAGAAAATTTATAAACAATACATTATTTATAAATTTGAGAAAATATTCTCCTTCTGCTTCATCGAAAGAAAAACATTTTTGCTTTAATTATTTTTCCATAATGCAGAATGCTGCTATTCTGCATTAGGGAAAATTAATTAAAGCAAAAAAAGCTAAAATGGAGAGTACGGATTGTTTGTTATCTGTCTGCTTACAGTTGTTATAATTTTAAAAAAATCTCTAAGATCTAATTGAAATTTTAATACTCAAAAGTAAATAATTAGCATTATAATGCTGTCAAAGTGTATTGCAGTACCGGTACGGTAGTGTTTGGTTTATTTAAGTACAGCAAAGTTACCTGCTTAAGGGAAGAGATGCCTTTGTGAGGATTTTCTAAGATAAATTGGCTTGTATTACATGGTCGAGTAAAACGTCCATGCAGAGAGCATGCTTGTCGGAATTCACAGTCGGCTCGAATTGTCAGTCTGGTAGGGTATGGTCATTTTAAATTGACTTAATGTACACTTATAGAGAAAAAAATTAGCGCACCAAGAAGGAGTCCTCAAAATGAAACGAAATTTTACATATGTAATGACTACTTTGATATAAGTGAATGATAAGAAAATCAAAGAAAAAGGATAATTTATTTCAGAGAAAAGGGCAAAAGAACGGAGGAGTTAATACTTCGCTGGACCCCCTCTAGCGCGAATGCACGATGCGATACGATCGGGCATTGAGTAATACAAGTTCTGTATGATGTCTTGAGACATTTCGTTCCATATTTCCAGTAACCTTGCCTCTAGTTCGTTCAAACTCGTGGAATGCCCAACTCGTCGTCCCAAATGATCCCAGATATGCTCGATTGGAGACAAATCTGGGGATCGAGCAGGCCAAGGAAAGGTAGTAACAGTGCGGAGACAGTCTTGTGACACCCTTGCCGTATGAGGCCGAGCATTGTCTTGTTGAAAAATGGTTCCTGGGAACCGTTGCATGAGTGGCAACACATGTGGTTGCAGGAGCAGGATTTCATGAACATATCGCTGGGCTGTCATGGTGCCACGGAACAATACTAGGGGTACCGTGTATTGTAAGCAATAGCACCCCATACCATCGCACTAGCTGTGGGAGCGATGTGTCGCTGTACAGCAAAGGCAGGATTGAGGCGTTCACCACGGGCTCTCCACACACGAACACTATTGTCATCACTGCCGAGATTGAATCTGGATTCGTCGCTAAAGACGACCTGGTTCCATTCCGCTGCAGTACAGTTTCTCGTGCTCGACACCACTCCAAACGAAGGCGTCGATGGGTGGGCATTAAGAGCAGCACACGTAATGGGCACCGCGATACCAATTGTCCTTCAGCCAGGCGCCTTTGTATGGTTCGAGAAGACACAGGGGCCCCTAATGAAGGTGCTACCTGTGCTTGGATGGCGGCCGATGAAGCAGTTGGCTGTACGCGTGCATTTCTTAAGATGTGGCGATCTTCTCGACGACTGGTCTGCCGAGGGCGTCCTGAGCTTGGTCTTCATGTACATGACATCTCTCGGGTCCACGGGTCCCAATACTTCCTCACAACACAATCAGAGCGGCCTAATTGACGAGCTACTCGCCTAGCTGACCACCCAGCTTCCGTCATCCCGACGATTCTCCCCTTCTCAAACTGCGATAACTGCTCATATTGTCTTCGAACACGGCGTAATGGCATGTCTACCTCAGCTCCTCATTTGTAAATGATTCCGCACACTCAAAGAAGCTTTAGTTACCTGTTTTATACTTCACAGAGTACGACGTTCAACGCCCTCTACCGGCTATACGTAACGCGCAATCAAGCTGCATTTCTAATCATTTGCATATCTCCCCGACATGTACCTTCATTGCAAGTTTCGTTACGATGCCGCAATTATTTCTTGGTGCGCTAATGTTTTTGTCCATGAGTGTATTTTTCTCTTTAATACATTTTTACTTCCTTGTACGAAGTAAAGGCAGTATTGTAATCGCGAAAAATTACAGGTATCGTATTTCAACGAAAATATCCATTTTTACTGTTTTCGAATCCATTTGAACGATTTTTTTTGCATGATATCTGCACGTACGAACAGAACAAAGGACTCTTTTTTCTGAAACGGATTGTAATATGGATTCAGAAGAGATTTTTCCATGAGACATCTGTATATACGTACATACGAACGTATGTATGTATCTCACATATCCGAAAAACGAGTAGTCGCCGAACGTTGAAAATTTGTATACGGGACTGTAACATGTAAGTTGTGCAGCTCTCTTTTTCGTTGCAATCGGTCTATTTTTTTATTTAAAAGTGGTTGAATCATATTATTCTTATGTTCGGGTTAAGAGTTTTATGCGTTTATTTAATCTTACATGCAATAGTTGTAGAATTATCAACAATTTAAAAAGGCGCTAGGCCTAACGAGGCCGCCATTTGTCTACCTTTGAAGCGATTAGTAAATTGGTGAAATCATTTGGAACTTCAGTGTTTTTCTGTCGAGAGTTACCAAAAGTTAACTTCCAATTTAGTGCACCGAGAAATTTCACACTTTGGTCGAATTGCTTAGAAATTTTAATTTCAGTTATAAAAATTTTTTTTAACTGTTTGATATTTTAGGATTTTTTTTTTTTTTTTTTTTTTTT
>KK117280.1:379479-444226 GCA_000611955.2 Stegodyphus mimosarum
CCGTTAGCCGTCGACGGAAAGAGGAAGAAAAACCAGTTCTGCAAGCTTGCGACTATTCGATGACGATTAAACTTACGATTAAATGAATGACACTTGAATCTATCTGTGAAAAAAACTGTGTTCTCATCCCGTGCCATTTGGGAATTTCTATTCTCTAATTTTAACATTATTTGGCGATTATGTCTTTGGATTTGATGATTTTACTTCATTTTAAATAATTAATTCTGCGATATTTTGAAAACTTTAACCTAACGGTCGACCACAATAAAAGATACATTTTGCATGTTTCTGAATGCAAACGGACTAGACTTCGCCAGTTCGAAAACAGTATCTAAATGATAACATTAACCACGATCGCATTAAGCGCCGTCCACTGTAAAACCAGTTTCTCACTCCAGAAATCGAGCGTAAGGAGAAACAAAGAACGGTAATTTGTTTTATTTATCTGGATTAAATATAAGTGTAATGCACAATGATGGATTATTTTACGTTATGTACATTACTCCAAATTTAGAAACGCTCATTCTTAAAATATTTTATTAGCGATATCATCTTTCAGCTCCATCTCATTCAATAAGATAATCAGTATTTAATATATTTCCGTAATTGAAAATTTTCGGATAGTGAAACGTTTACACTTACCTATTACCTTCTCAAAAAGCACCTGTAATTTGCTGGATATTTTGTACGAAATAAAATGTAATATAAATGTAACACATTTTTACGAATTATAATTTAATTTACACATCCATATTTAAAACTAGACTATTATCTTGCTAAATGAAAAGTAATTAAATTTATTCGATACCATAGCAACTAAAAGAAAAATGCAAGCAAATAATCCAATATTTCTAAGTATAAAGGGATTGACTAAAAATGCTAGTAAGGTTTTTCGATAATATGATTAATATTGTCAAGAAGAATTCTAAAAAATGTTCTCATAGAATATTTAACAGAAAAGGAAAATGTTAGAATAGTGCAAATAGACTGCCATTTTATAAGAAATAAAATATGACGCAAATTTAATAAATTTATCATCAATTTTAATTTCACTTTCACATTCCTATTAAGAAATAAGAGATTACATTATTAAAGGAAGAGTAATCTAATTCATTAACAAATAAATGCAATTTTAAACAAAAATAGGGACCAGGGTGACAGAGTTTTATATCATTAAATGGTAAACAACTAACAAAAATTCCTTTTATTAAAATTATTCGAAAGCAATTTTAATTTTTAATGTATTATTTATGTACACTGCACAGAAAAAAAATGGAAAAGTTGTGCTTCCTGGAGGGCTAATTGACTAAATTCAACTTGCGTTTTTTATGTTTCGAAAGCGCGACTAAGGATATGTATTAGATCTATATATAGCGTTTCTCTAATACAGGTATTTTGACACAAAATCAGACATTTATTTTAAATGACATACCAATTTTTTTCGTATTTCGACTTTACGACTCAAATTATGCTAAATTGCCAAACTTTGTTAATAGCTCATTTTTTATTAAACTTATTTGATTCTTCCTTTCATATTTCGAAGTTTCGGTTCATTCCAAAGAAATTAAGTCTGTATTTTACGATTTATTCTTAAATAATTTTTATAAAGTTTTTGAAAAAAAAATTTGAATTGCAATCTATAAAAGTTTTACCATCTTCTTAAAGTAGATGTATTTCTAAGCAAACTTGCAAAAAATTAGAGATTTTATTCAAAATTTCCTAAAATATGCTTGAAATTACGTTTTGGCTAGTTTTGAAATTTGGCGCATTTATTATAAGCGATAATAACAGAAATGTGGTTTACGCACTTTGTTAAAATTATTTGAAAGTATGAACGATGACTTTTTTTCCGCTCATGGACAACGAAGGAAAAGGTAAGGAAAATAGTTTGCTATAATTTAAGAAGTTCGCCAAGTCAATTATTCTTGGCGTAAACTGAAAAAACATTCGCCGAGATAATTTTTTAAATTTCCACATAAATTTCTCACCAAAAATTACAAAATTGAATATCTAGGCATAATTTGAGTCGTAGAATCGAAATATGGAAAAAAATTATTATTTCAGAAAAATTCCGATTTGGTATCAAAATACCTGCATTGGAACAAAGCTGTATAAAAATCTAATATATATTGTAAATCGTGCTTTCGAGATATGGAAAACGTAATTTGAATTTCGTCAATCGGTGTCGAGTAGAACGGGAGATTAAGAACTATCCCCCACCCTTTTTTGCGCAGTGTATATTCATGGAAATAAAAATAAAATGCAAAAACTTTAAAGTATGAGCACATTTAGAAGTTATTTCATTGATAAATATTACTTACTATTACTACTGCTAGAAATGTTATATATTTTAAATATTTTTTTCTAATTTAATTTCTTTTAAGAATTGTTATGTTCCTTCTATTTAATTTATTACTGTTTTACTGGGAAGAAGGGAGGAAGGTTTGCTTTAAAAACCACTGTCTGAAACTTGAAAAATCTTATTTTTTCTTAAAATGAAAGAAGCTGTAAAAGAAAATGTTAAAAAAATACTTATATAAATTTCTATATTTTACTTTCAGTTGCCAAAATAAAGTCGTAAATCATTGCGTAATTATAACGACAGCAAGTGTCTAAGTATTTAATTACTTGTATTAACGAATTAATTTTAATAATTGATATAATTACTTGTACTAATCCTTAGATGTTATCCCTACGTATTGGAGAGTTATCGCATTACTAAATTCTGACTCTAGACACAAGCTACGAAACGAATATAAAAGTTAATATAAAATTTTATTCCTCACAACTTGTGAAAATCATTTAAAATATTAATACAACACGTACCTTATCATCTCATCTCTGTGTGCGGACAAGCCTCACATTATGAACTTGGATAATTAATTCCTATCGACGTAATAAAGTTTTGCATAAAAGATCTCATAAAACTAGTTTTTTCCTCTCTTGAATGGCAAGTAAGACAGGCGACGGGATGTTGCTACATCTTCCCACTGGCCTGCCGAAGCAATTGAAATATCCAGACTTTTCTTCTTCGCTTATCTTGGGCAATGATACTAAGATGTTCTTCAGCTTTTCGTATTTCTTTTGAATGGCCAGATGATAGTAAGAACTTTACAAGAAACGACCATGAGTGCTATTTTATTCTTTCGCGGACTACAGTTTACGATAAGAGACCTTTCCAATGAAACTTAAAATAATTAAACTACCATCGCCATTTTTTTTGGGGGGGGAGGCTTGAAAACTACTCCATTTTCGCTTAAGAATTTCCCTTACTGTGTGATAAATAACTCCTCATTTTTCAACTAAGATGTTCATCAAGATTTCATATGTATATATATATATATATATAAGGAATTGTAATAATACTGTGATTGATTGGCAGGTATATCTCGAACATAATCATCATTATTAAGTAGCTACAAATGGGAAATAAAAATTAGCTTGCAATATGGAATGTGATTCTACTGGCACAACGACGTGTAATGATTAAGTAATTATTTTTCAACCTTTGTTTAGGTTATTACATCAGAACGACGCAATAAGATCTTCAATATAGTTTCCATCTAAAAACCTTTATTGATATTTAGATGGAAAAATTTAGAAGATCTGAATATTTGAGAACTGTTAGAAATTCGTTTTAAAGTTAAGGTTTAATACCAAAAAGCGGTTTTAAGTCTTAAATGATTCAGAGGAACGAAATATGTATTCGGAACTCCTTAATCAACTTTATTGAGAAACAATAAACTAAAAAATAATTAATATTAAAATACATTTTAATACACTCTGCTGCCCAGAGTACTTTAGAGAGCAATAGCGGGGTTCCAACGTTAATAAATCTATGAAAGCTACAATGTTACTGAATTCGATAGGCAATGCGAAAGCAATTTCAACTCTTACCAACCAATGTTCATATCAGGGTTTCACGTCTATTCTGATTAGCGGCTATCTTTCTTTCTAGTCAAACACCGGCTGCAACAGGCAGTCTTCTTTTAAGAATCAGGCCGGTTATGAATTTTCTTTTCATTTCAACTTAAGCCACTTACCATAAAATCTCCATAAATCTCTGGACTGAACTAGTACCTGAACCAACGAAGGACTGAACGAGACGTAAGAGAAAGAATAAACAACATAAAGCTCGAGTAAAATTTAAATAAAACATCACAAAGTTCACGATCAGAGGGGATATATTTCCGCATGTTAAACATGTTCCACAATTTAATATATAATATGTTTTAACAGGCAATAGCGAAAAGAAATTTCATTAGGTGAATTGATAATGATAAATATTCAGAACTCATGGAAACGATATTAAATATTTCATATATAGTAAAGAAATGCACGGATTTTACTACATTCTGCATCCTCTTGTTGTTGTTGTCTTGCCTATTATCACATGGAACATTGGTTACCATAGCCTACTCCGAAGAAAGGTTGGACTTCTATTTTTCACCCCCAATTTTGAGGGAGAACACCCCGAGGGGGATCCGGGGTCTCCCACTACTCTCCTTTCCCACCAATCCACACGAGAGGACTTTCGGCTCGCCGTACATTTAGAGTACCTCCATGCATAAATTTCTACATTTATATTACGCCGCACCAACGCTATGCATTTACATACGACGTTATACATTTATTTATACCGCACTGACGCTGTACATTTATGAATATCCATGTCTTCTCCGAGTTTCGAACCCAGACCCTTCGGCACCGCAGTAGGCTTCCCTAACCACTATACCGTCTGGGCGACTCATCATGTTAACATTATAAAAAGGAATATAATTCTCTAAATCAGACAGACTGCAACAACAAAAGGAATTCTTTTGTAAAGGCGAGCTCCAGGAAGCTTTCAGCTCCAGGAAGTTTATTTTAAACTGAAGAACTAATAAATGATGTTTAGATAATTTTTCACATCAGCGAAGTGAAACTGTCGACGTTCAGTCTTTCTAAATAGTCATGTGTCACTGCTCGGAACCTTTAAATGAAGCGCCATTTGGCCGAATTCTTGCGTGATAGCAAATTGACTCCTATTTGAACGAACTGACTGCTAATTATCTTATTACGCAAATACGTAGTTAATTATTACATCAGAAGAACCATTGCTTTGCACCTGTCACCTCTACTTGACTAATTGTTTGAAATTTAGAATAGACCAGTAATCATTAGCTTCAATGTTCTCTTTGATCCAATCTGCATTATTAACAATTGCATAGATTTCCCGAGTTGTCATTAAATAAATAGTTTTAACCTAGCAAGGGTTACAGTACGACATGCCATTCTTACAGCCTTTACCACAGAGTGCTAAATAGTAGCAAGATAGTATCATTTCAAATGGCTGCCTGTGTAGCAATAAAGTTGCTTGCATTAGTTCAAGTGCAACGATTTCGGTACCAATCAGACATCGGAAATGTAACAGAAGTAGGTCATTCATTTGATGACAGTGTTAATAATCTACAGAACAGTGTCTAACGAAGAATAGACTACCTGTTGATAAAACTAGGAAATTCACATATTCTCTGGTACAAATATACAAAATCTGATGTGGACACCACGTGACTTCCTTGTCTGACCGATTAAATTATACACATTTTTTGCTGAAATTCATTTAAATGTATTTCCTTGAATTTGATTAGTGATATATTTCTCATTAAATTAATACAATTCTCCCTTCTCGGCAAGACAAAAATACCTAAAAATTTTAAATATCTTCATTAAAAATTGAAGTAGATATTAAAAATTGAAGAATATAGAAAAACATAAAACACCAAATACAGTTAAAACAAATTTTACAATTAAAATTAGAGTTTCTACACAAAAACAAGCAATTCCGGCAGCGGTCAAGAAGGCAGATTTTTCGGTGCACAGAACTGAAAGTTTACTTTTGAACCCACTCGGCAAAAAAGACATTGAAGCTGCAAAAACTGACTTGATTCGCTATTCTACTCAGTTTCAATTGGCAGCAAATGGCGGCTGGTTAAGCTTAACTCGCCACTTAAACTTTTGAATTGTTGATAATTCTGCAAGTGTTGTATGCAGATTACGTAAAGACATAAAAACGCGTTAACCCGAACACAAGCATAACATAATTCAATCACTTTTAAAGCAAAAAAAAAAGCAGTAATTGAATATTTTTTTGCAATAATTATTATAATAATTTCTAATTAATTAATAAAAATTAAAAAACTGAATTCACCGAGCCGAGTAACAGAGTAAAAAAATTGAAGCTTTAAAAATTAAATAAAAAACAAACAGAGGTTAGGTTTTTTTTACTACTTTAAGCATTTGTATATAATTTTTAGTCTAATTTGAGTATGAATGCATCAAGGGAAATGACCTGAACATTTGAGAACAATTAAACATTTTTTCGAAGGTTTGATACCAAAAAATGGTTTTTGGTCTCAAATGATTCAGACGAACGAAACATGTTTACGGAACTCATTAATCAGCTTGGTTAAGGCTTCAAAACACTTTTCACATGAATGATAAATACTGTTTGAAGCGTTAAACAGAGGAGGTTAATAAAAATAATTTTATTTTATGTATCATGTTCTGTAACTTTTAAAAAGTTTTTTCTTTTCTCATTTTAATGTTCATTTAAAGATTCCATTTTTGAAAGTTTCATTAATTTGCGTTTATTCAGTTTGTTAACTTTTACCTGGAGAAGAAAGGTTAGACCTTCATATTGGAGGAACAGCATTTTATTCATTTTTGTTCCGAACTTTACTTTTTAATTTATATACATATATATATATATATTTGGTGCCGTTGATTGCAACCATTAGGAGAGATCAACTACTACATATTGTAGCAGTTCTATATGCAAAAATTTCAACGTACTGAGGCTACTCGTTTTTGGTTTATGGGAGATACATACTTTTACATACGTACTTTCTTGACGTACCTACAAGACGTCAAGAAAAAATCTCTTCTGAATCCATTTTAAATCCATTTTATAATCGTTCTGAAAAAAAAAGAGTTCTTTAGGCTGGCCTTAAGTACAGATGTCACTCAGAAACATCGCTAAATTGTATTCGATAGCATCAAAATGGATATGTTCGTTAAACTATGTTACACGAAATTTTTCGGGATTGCAATAGTTCCTTTACTTTTCATGAGGAAGTAAAAATAATTAAACAAAATCTGAAACTTTCCAGATTTCAACGGTCGTCTAAATTGCTTTGTTGAGATTGTTATGCTCTCGCTCGTAGACTACCAATCTTCACTTGCATACATTCCCGCTAAACTTCTTTTTTTTTTTTTTTAATTTTTAGTTTTATTATTAAGAATCGTTTCCATCGCACTTACGCCACATACAGTTCGACAAGAAAATTACGCAATTTTTAAAAGCTGTATGGGAGCATATGTTTAGAATTCCCTATTCAGTATTCAGTGTTGGCACACACTTTACATTTTTCAGGCTTTTCTCAGTCTATCGTATCGGCATTCAGGAATGAATGGAGAGATTGTGCATTTTCCGGGATTCGAGCCCGGGCGCATATAAGCATTCTGTACCGCGCCACGCGCATAAGGAAAAATCCGGACTTGTGATTGGCCATACTTTCTGATGACATCATTTTCTCTTGGCTTAATGACATATAGACGAGATTCTTATGGTTTTGCTTGCGATAAATGACGTGCATGAGTGAACGGAAGCGTGAAAATTACCGTTTGTTATCTTTGAAACGAAAAAATTTAGTTGCAGCGTTCTGCAGACATCTTCTTGTTTCATGGAATTATAAGAGCTTTTAAAGATGCTGTTAATATCAGAAACAATCTTAAGCATTTATTAATAATTAATAATCTTAAACACAATCTTATATAAATAAATAAATTCATGAATTTAGTGCACAAACCAAAACACGAAGATCTCGATCCAGTTATAAAAGCATTGTGTGATAGTAAGTATATTGTTAATTGTTGCAATTTTGTTAAATTCTGTTCTTTTCACATCGTAGAAAATACTTCCTTTGCAAATGTTATGTTATTTCCATGTCCATATCATTTCTAATATTCTGTTGCCTTAGATGAAAGAAAAAAGTGCGTTCAATATTGCCGCTGAATTTAATACACGAGAATAAGAAAAGAAATTTTCTTCTCTGACAAACATTATTTTTATGCAAAGGTACAAAAGATGTTACACCTTAAAAAAATGGGCAATATTCATAAAGTAATATTATTCAATTTAAAATACGTATCTCTGTTTCTCTGTTCCAAATCTGTGTTAGTCTGACTTCAAAAATAAATTTTACTTTTTCGGACTGATTATGAATTTTGTGAATTTACTGTGTGCTATGTTAGCTCCCAACGTCGTTTTTGCTATTTCCAAAAACTGACTTGTCTCATGCTTTTGGAGATTGCATCTGCAGAGAATGGATATATAATGAACATGAAATTAATTAATCACACTACTTTTAATAGGAAAAGTTTTAAATAAAGAACACATCTTAATAAAAAATCTTAATACACATTTCTACACTTAATATTAATACACATTAACGGAGTTAGCAGAAGAATAAATAATACTTTTTCTCTCTCGAAAAAAAATCATTACCTTTTTTTACATGAAATTCACCACACTACAGTGCCGTAAGAAGTGTAATCTCACAGCAACAAAAGTAGAACGCACGTAATAATCTTTTCTGTACTGCTATCAAAATGTAAACAAACGGCATGGAGGTGTACCCTCGAGCCCGAGCAAAGTCGAGGCGTTCCTAAGCGTAGAGAAAATGATGTCATCGGAAGCCATATCCAATCACGAGGAGGGATTTTTCCCTATGTGCGTGGCGCGGTACAGAATGCTTATATGCAGCCCGGGCCCTTTGGTAGCAGAGTAGGCTCTCCTAGCCACTACAAGGTCTGGGCGGCACGAAGTATGAAATATAAAATTCGAAATTCAAAATATGGGTTTCCAGGTGTACATGATCGGGAGGAGGACAGCGTTTTTCAAAATACGATTGTCGTTTTTCCTCAATCGTCGTTTTTTCAAGATGCAGGAACGTACATACTTTCATACATGCAGATTCTTCATTATTTAATTTCTTTAGAAATAATGCAGGCCAATAATATTTCATGGCAACAGTATGAAAAGTGATACCCCGTTTATAGTGAATCGACGCAAAATTACATTTCGAGACAAATAGTCCCTTTTGGGTTAAAGAGACTTTTTGAGAAAACTCTATCATTTGAACGTAACAAATTATATCTTCTTATAATTTGATTACATTTAATTAGAATCTTGAATAGAATTCTTGGAAATATAACATGATTAAATGTTATTATATAATTTTCCGAATATCGTGAACTGAAGCAAAATCCTGTTTAGAGAGGAAGCATTAGACAAGTTTCTTGTGTATTATATCTAAAACTAATTCTGAATGCCGCCCAGACCGTATAGTGGTTACGGAAGTCTACTGCTGTACCGAAAGGCTCGGGTTTGAATCCCGGAGAGGGCATGGAAGTTTGTAAATGTATAAATGTCTATGCGGCATCGGTTGCTCTAAATATGCGGCAAGCCATAAATCCGCTTGAGGCTTTTGTGGTAGGGGAAGAGGGATGGGATAGGTAGGTAGGTTACAGAGGACGGGGACGCCTAGTGTCTAACAGAGGTAAACAGGCATGTGTCCCACGCCCTGCTCTAACCAGAGCAATAGCTCCGTGGAGCCGCACAAGGCTGCACTGGGAATTTATTGAGGTTGTCAAAGGGAAGTACATGGCCTTACAAGGGCGTTAGTGGGGTTGTATTACAGAGAGATGGAGGACGATCGGACCCATCCTCCCTTGAATCAGTCATAATTGGAAGCGAACTAAGCGAGGTCATAGTGTCACCTGTATGGTGATTAAGGCTCTTGCCAATGACAGGTGCAATTTTTCGCTCCTTGCCCTTATGAATTTCGTGGGCTCGTTCTGATGTTACTGTTAGACAAATGAGATAAGTCACAACGCAACAAATTCTGAATTCTTTAACTGTAGGATCCTCCTACCCAACCTGAATACTTACATAGAATAATATTTCTAAGTAATTCTGCTTTGAATATAGATATGTTCCCGTCTCACTGTTACAAACTGATGACGCTTGACATTTCTAAATTACTGATTAACGAAGTTTCATATTCTCAGCGAGGACACGGGTATTGCTATTTGAATTGTCAAAAACTTTGCTTGAAATATTAATTATTATGAAGAATTTATAATTCCTTCATAAAAGACTATACATGCGACTTGATGCCGACCAGTTTCAAATAGACTCACATCCTGTCAAAATTTCATTAATTTCGGTGGTTTAATACTAAGCTAGGATACCAATTCTAATTTATTTGAGACATTTACGATGGGGAAAATGTGTGCAGCTTTAATTTGATCATTTCAAAATTGAATGAAAAGCTTGAGAGAATTAAAATCGAATATTACACTCCCTATTTCAAGAAATTATCTATATACACCGTTCAAGGTTATTTAAAACATTTGAATAATAATTCAAATAACTAAAGAACACAAAGCAAAAATATAGTAAAGAATTCTGTAGACTACATACTAGTCTGAATGTCAATAAAAAATACGTATTTTACCCCCCCTTTTTTTTTGCTAATTTTATCAACCAAAAATCGAAAGGAGAAAACTATGGGACTACTACAAATTCCGAAAGACACTGCTGAAGTAAGAACATACTAAATGAAAGATAGCCATGGATAAACTACATGCAACTATCCACATTCTCTTCTCTTTAAAAGAAACCTGCATTCCAATGCGAATACATCCCAATATTAGCATTACAATATCTAATAAAATATATTTATTTCTACATTACTGTCCCTTGAATCTCCCCCGTTCTTATTTTTGTCTCTGCTGCTGCTTAAGCCTGAAATTATCCATAAATTATTAAATAAGGTGAATGGGCAGCTGACTCAACCAAAACGTAGATTGAATATTAGTTCGCATTTGCTTCACTAGGATTGTTCAGTTTTAGAATTGGACTAGCATAAAATTTATCAGTTAGAATTAAGAGGTTCGGCATGACCTTCGCGGGTAATTTGCGAGGATATGTTTTTGTTAGTAAGAGGAAAACAGTCACCGAGTGGATGAATCGATTTTAAAATTCAGGAGGTCTGGAACGCATTGAGGAAGGGGAAAATCACGTAAATATTTCCAAATCTTTCAGAACTAGCCGCCAAGATGTTAGGAAGGAAATACGGTATTACGCCTCCTTTCACAAAAGGCTTCATCGAGATATATCTATTGTCTACTTAGTACAATTGTGTATATATACCCCTACTTGTTGTTTATTAATCACAACGAATGACGTAGAATGAGATAGTTTTCAATCTTTCAATCTGCAGACAGAGAAAAAGAATGATAAATAATTATAATCTACAATAATTACTGATAACAACAATAGAGAAGTACCTGATAATGGAGCCATTCTTCACAAAATCTGTAATATATAAATGTCTTAATACATTTTCCCCCTAAAAAATAACTCTGTTTCTCGAAAGTTAATATATCGTTGTCTAAGCGTTAAGTTTCCTGACTCAGTAATTAACTGCAGGATCCCTTTTCCGAAACCCAATCCTGTCTTCCTTGTCAGCTATATTTTAATTACTTTGTTAAGTTTCGATGTCCGGAAGACATTGACTCAGAAGAAATAACATCAATGGAGGAGGGGGCAGAAATTTCCCAAATTTGATGTTTATTCGCTTGCATTATTTTGTCTAAATTTTATTTATTTTGCTGGATAAAAGACTTCTTTTCCGTACAGAATTGGATTAAAAAAATGTATGCAAATCATTTAACATAATGCAGAGAGAAGATTTATAACATGTTGTTGAATTTTATAATATATAGTTTAATGATAACACATATAATTGATCTGCTTTCTTAAAATTTCAATTTGATATGGGATATAAATTTTTAAAAGTAGGGATTTCCTTCACCGGCAAAAAATGCATGTAATCAGATATATCTTTAGAAGACTAACACAAAAACGATTCATTAAGCAGATTTTCTACTTATCTATTCAATTCTCAAATAGTCACTGTATTGCTGTTGCTTATGCTCACTTGTCTGATGTAATCAGCCCAACTTCACGAAATTCCTCGTGACAAGGAGCGCTATATTATGCCGGCCGTTGGCCATAGCCTTGAGTACATAGCAGGTGGCAATGCAATTTAGCACAGTTCCGTCCCCAGTTTTCATAAAGAGCACCCCGAGGGGGGACGGGTCCGAGAGTCTCCCCCCTCTTCCCTTCCAACAAACCATACGAGAGACTATCGGCTTCCCGATAGTCTCTCGTATGGTTCGTCTCTGCCGCTATGCCGCGCGGACACCTCCATGCCTTCTCCGGAACTCGAACCCGCGTTCTTCGCCACGGCAGTCAGTTACGTTAACCACTATACCGGTTGGGCGGCACAGTGACTGTAAATATAACATGCTTTTAAGGCCGCGCAACCAGGATAGGGGTTAGTGACGCTGACTGCCGTACCGAAGGACCATTGTTCGAATCCCGGAGAAGGCATGGATGTTTGTAAATGTATGCGTAATATCTGTACGGCATGGGGTCTCTAAATATGCGACGAACAGAAAGTCGTCTCGAGAGATTTTGGTAGGAGAAGGGGTTGGGAGACCCTCGGACCCATCCCCACGGATTGCTCTCCTTCAGAAGTGGGGGCAGAACTGAGCAAAATCACACTGTTACCTGTATGGTCTATAAACGACAGAATGCAATTCTTCGATACAAATTGCAGCGCATTTAATTCTGAAGCTCTTCTTTATAGCTCGTAAATAAATGTTAGCAGAAGATATAAATAATCAGTCACCTGTGGAAAAAACCATGTTATGTAACTAATAATTTTTTAAAGCTTAATGCTAGAATATTTAAATTTGTAGTTGGGTTGTTTGAGAAATAAGTGAGGGAATGGAATTTATCATTCACACATTAAAGATAATCTGGAATTTATCCATAAATCAATAATTCTTCTCAAAATTAGTAAACTAATTTTTTTTCATTTCTGTAAATATTGATCTGAAAAATAATTATTGTTAGAAGAAGATATTTTTACTTAATTAAATTTGAAATGGAAAGCGATTAGCAATAATTTAGTTAAAGAATATAATTCTTAACTAATTCAGAATTCCCCATCTGCAATGGTAAAAAAAATATTTAAACTCGATTTAGCACTAACAATTAGGCTTAAGATGCACTTTCATCTTCTCATGGAAATATTACGTATTTGCTCAAAATATAGTAAATCACATTTATAAAGAGGGAAAGAACAATGAAACAAAGAATCTCATAAACTGAATTACATTTCTTGCTACACTATGCTTTTAACTTAAAAATTATCATAAGCGTTTAGAGGATTTTTAAAGCTTAAAAGCAATTCTTACCAGCCACGTGACATTAACTGATCTAGAAGACAAGGGTGCTGCTCTGATGCCATGAGGAGATCTTCTTGGGGCTATGATTAAAGAAAGTATTATGAAAATACATTTTATAAATAATAATAATAATAATAATAATAATAAGACAGTTAAATTTCGATGAAAAGACTACACTTGTTAGCATTAGCTGCAAGGCATTCTTTCAAAACTCAAGAAAAACGAATTGCTTAGTACTAATATGATATCTGGGAAGTGCTAAAGGAAATTTTATTATATTTTTTGGTGTAACGTAGCACTTTACATAATTCAGTTTTTAAAGCAGTTCTGTTTAAAATATTTAGTATACGAACAAAAGACAAAACTGCATTTCATTTTTAATCTTTAAAGACTGGAACTAGCATTATTTAAAAATAAGGCCGACATAAAATTGATAAGAGGATTACTTTTGTAGAAATGGCAATAAGTATTCCGATAATATGAATGAACATGAACTGTACTTTTATCTAAGTTTAATTCCTCAGACGAAACATAAAAACTTCTTCACGTTAACAATCATAAAACAATTATTAATCAGGTATGCATTTATTCAAATTCATAATACTTTAAAACAGAAGTTTGGTAACTATATTCTCTTTTTTACGTAAAGAGGTAGCAGTTCTTTATTTAATCTTCTTTGATATATTTGGAATAATGCTTCAAAGTGAATGTTTAGAAACACCATGTAATCTATTTAAATGGTAATAGAGAAATAAAAGCAATGTTACTTACTAATGATATATTGTTACCTGTTCATTAAGATAAAGAAGTATTATTTTACTTTACATTCCTGTGTGTTTGATTAACATTATAATATTTAGTAAAGTGATAAGAAGTATCCAGTGCATTCAATTCTTCTACCAGTTTTACCACTGAAAAAAAAATACTTATTGATTGCAATTAGGTCGTTTGGCGATTTTTTTAAAAAACTATTCCTAAACTATCGATATTTATCTTAAGACGGCAAACATTATTAGCATATTGTTAAGGATTTCGTATTTATTTAGCTATTTATTTAGAATTGTAATTAAAATTGTCTTATTTTCCCTTGAAACGCAGACGGTTTAGCTATGTCGGAAAAGTAAAAATACAAGAGTGCATGCATTTAATATTTAATAAATAAATATCTCGTAATTGCTGTTGCCATCGAGGAAAATCGAGATATTTATATATTTTACCAAAATATTCTAGTGAATAATTAAAAAGCTTATAAAAGCCGAATTTAAACACCTCAGATCTGAACGGCCTTGTATAATCCGCCACACAGATACATCAAAGAGAAAATCATGGAAGAACTTCTACCTCTGGACAAACCCACCATTCTTGCAGGCGACTTAAATGCTAAAAGCAGAGAGTGGGGGTGTAGATTTTCTAATAGCAGCTCTTTTAAAATACATATTAAATCATCCTGTATATTTTTATGCTCCGACGGACTATACATTTCTCCCTAGTAACCCAGGCAGGGGTGACATTTTAGATATAGTCCTATCAACCACAGACATTCCAATGTGTTTAGAAGTTCTGCAAGATCTGACATCAGACCATGTACCTGTAGTAATTACTTTGGGCACGTCACAAATATTAAATAATAAAATGAAGAAACAGACGGACTGGGAAATTTTTGATTATCTTCTATCGGAATCTGAACCATCAGAAATAAACTTACATGACACGAATGCCATCGAAATGGAAGTCCATAAGTTAACTAATGATATTAAAGATGCATATAAAAATGCAACTAAACAAGTTCCAGCGCAGCAATATGCAGGCTTACTCCCAAAATTCATAAGGGAAAAGATCAAAGAAAGAAACCGGATGAGAAAACGGTGGAATCGAACCTGGGATCCCAGGCTGAAAATCAATTTAAATAAACTCAATAGGGAAATTAAAACAGACATTATAAATTACAAACAAGAATTATGGGAGGATAAAATACTTTCCTTTAATAATACTAGAGACGGCTTCTGGTCCTTTGCAAGAAGACTTAAGTCAAAACGGACGGTAAACAAACCAATTTATTCGAATCAAGTCATAGCACTTACGGACAAGGATAAGGCAGAAGTCTTAGCGGAACATTTATCTCATCAATTTACACCCCACGAAGATCCTTGCGACATAAATTTTGTATATGAAGTCCGACACTATCTACAAAACTGGATGATAGAACAACCTGCTCCTAACAGGATAGAGCATACTAATTTACAGGAAATTAAGGATATCGTAAAACGTCTGCGCATGCGCAAGGCACCTGGCTTTGATGAGATCACAAATCTCACAATCAAATATCTACCGGACTGTATACTTCTCAGATATGTAAAAATTTTAAATAGATGTCTGGACTTGTCATATTTCCCATATATTTGGAAAAAAGCAAAGGTGATTCTGCTCCCGAAACCGGGAAAGGACTGTACGCGGGCAGAAGGTTTTAGGCCGATTAGCTTACTTCCAGGCCTTGGAAAAATTCTCGAACGGATAATATTAAAAAGAATGCAACCATATTTGGATATCTTGCCATCGGAACAATTCGGTTTTAGAGCAGGACTGTCTACAACTAAGCAGTTAGTCCGTCTCACAGAATATCTAGGTGAGGCGCTGCACATCAAACAGATTGTCGCCTTACTCATGCTGGACGTGGCGAAAGCATTCGACCGCGTCTGGCATGAGGGGCTTATTTATAAACTAATAAATTTCAACTTCAGTAGAGAGTTGGTGCATCTCATCTACTCATTTATCAGAGAAAGAACCTTCTATGTTTCCGTAGGCAGCGACACTTCAGGACATCAAAGGCTGGGCGCTGGGGTCCCCCAGGGTTCTATCTTAGGCCCGCTTCTCTATATCATATATGTGGCTGATTTCCCAAAAGACGGAATTACTACGAACCATTACCTCGGATGTTATGCGGATGACACCGCTATAGCAACTAGATCTATAAGTCCTGACTATGCAGTGAAAAAATTACAGCTACTCATGCCTGCAATAGAAAAATGGTGTGAAAAATGGAGAATATCCATTAACGCGGCAAAGTCCAAGCTTCTCATCGTTAGACGAACACGAACTAGGAAGCCAATCACGGAGAGATTGATTCTTTTTGGTACAGTGGTACCCGTCGTGAAGCATGCAACCTACTTAGGAGTTATCATAAATGAGAAACTCACATGGAAACAACATGTTAACAGTGTGAAAGGGAAAGCAATCGCTGCCTTAACTAGTCTGGTACCACTAATCGGCTCTAAATCAAATTTAGAACTTGCCAAGAAAAGGCACATTTATATCGCAATCATTAGACCAATCCTGACTTATGCCTCTCCAGCTTGGGCCACCTATATTAGGAAGGATATAGAAAAATTACAAATACTGCAAAACAAGGCCTTGCGACTTATTACGAACGCTCATTTCTATGTCAAGAATGAAACTTTGCATAAGGATCTCAGGATTGAATACCTGAATGAATATTTACACAGACTAAATAGAAATTTCTTTAAAAAGGCACTAAGATGTGAACACTTAAATAAATTCTCAGTTTTTGACTACGTAGCCCTTGAAGAAGACTACAACCTAAGACCTCTTGCGGCACATTTGACTAGAGACCTAAACTTCCCGACATAATAATTGAACTTTGCAGTTATTGCTGCAGTGTATATATGTAAATATTAACTTCATCTATTACTGTATGTTCTTAAATTTATTGAATTTGCTGTGTTTCATGTACTCTTATTTGTTATTCATTATTATTGTTTATGTATTCCTTATATTTTAATTTATTGTATTTTGCTATGTACTCATAGCACTTGCTCATGAATTATGACTTGTCAGGATATCCTCTCCATCGTTGGTCTTGGTTCCTTGCACTGCGGTGTCTGGCACCCCTGTTCTTTTCTCTACTCTCATCTTTCTTCTCTCTTGCTTCAGTTATCTTGCTTACTTGTCAGGAAAAATACATTAGGAGCACTTTGTTGCAAACTTCAGTGAGCCGGATACACCGCATCTTATGTGGTATCCCGGCGATAGATTTCCAGACTAGACTAGACTCAGATCTGTTGTAGTTGTAGCTGTAGCGAATTCGCTGTCAGATTGAATTAGTTCCTCTGTTTTGAATTGAGTTCTGTTTAACGTTTGAGATATTGTGATATTGTACGAATATCTCTGAGAAAATATTTCAGCATTTTGTTTTATTTATTATGAAAAGAATAAATTTCATTAACTTTTTAACGACTTGTGAATTCAACCCATTACGAACCCGTACGCACGCAACAATATAAAAAAGAAAAAAACATTTTAACTAAAAAAAACACAAATTTTAAATATTTAATAAAGATTAATTACTTAATGCATTAAAAAAAGCTCACATTCTTTTCCAAATCTTTCTGCAACTTTTTTGCTCTTTTCTTCTCTTTAAGTACACAGCGGTCTGTTTTCGCTTAAAAAAAATCACAGAATTGAAAAAACTGTACATCGCGCAAAGCTTGGCAACACCGTCTATCTACCAAATGCATCTTCTGGTTGTTCCTTTTACAGATTTTGCTCCGAAGTTCTCTATTCCTGCAGAAGTTTTACAGCAGGTTCTTCCATTGCCGGCAGATTCCTCAAGGGCATACTTCAAAATCAAGTTTAAGGCAAAAAATATCACGATTTGTTTATAAAAACAACTGGAACGTTTAATATAATAAAACGCAAGCATACGCAAACTTTGCTTGACTGAAGAAATGTCATGAATGCTTGAAGAATGCTTATACGCATGGTTGTCAGAGTTTGGCAGTTTCTGAACGTTTGGCGACTTCTACTAAAGTGGATGCGATAACGTGTAACTAGCATTAAAACTAATAAGCAGCTACCTCAAGAATAAATTAAATAAATGAGATAACAAGTTTAAATTAAGTAAATTCAGAAGAAAGTTTATTGTATGTTACCCTTTTTAAGTGGATATCGAAAGGTTTCAGGGAGTATTACTCTTTACACTCTGTTTTATAACACCTTCTATTCCTTAAAATTTTATACGAGAATACTTCAAGGTTGAGATATTTTCATCATTAAATATTTTCATCTTCCACTATTCACTGTGTTGCTATTCCGCAAAACATAAAGTATTTTAATTTCTTTCAAATTTAATCTGCCTCCTATTGATTAATAAACTAAACGATTTCAAAGCAGTTTAGACTGTGAAAATATCATTGAATAATTTTCAAACTGAAGCAAAGTTTCAAATAAAAGATGAATTTGCCAATAAGTTTAAAATGCTTTATAAAAATCACCAAGTGTCAGAGAAATATCGCCAAGTAAAGGAATAAGTCGTCAAACATCTTTATTTCGATTTTAGTCAGCTATTTAAAATCAGACCAAAAAAAAAAACTTAGTTTGACATAGATTTTTAAAAATTGAATTGATTTTGAGAGGATCAGCCATAGGTCCCTCTTTATCAGGAGCAAAAAAATTAATTGGAAATATCTTCTCCAATCTATGGTTGCTTTTTGCCTAATTTTAAATTTCACATCAATAAGTGCTCTTCCTATGATAGATGCCCTTCGAGTATCAAGGTTAGGAGTACAGCACAGTCAATAAATTCCAGAAGCTCTATGAATTTTTTCCATTAAAGATATTATGAGTAGTTCATAAATAAGTTTTTGCATTTTCTTAGTTAAAAAGCTCTGAAAGTATCTATTTAAATGCTTATTAGTTACATTTATATTAAAATAGTTAACTTGCGTTGCTGTTTTGAAGGACATTCCTTTTCATCGTTTATTGTTATAATTCAGTTAATACACTGCTGGCCACCTAAATTGCAACACCAAGAAAGACAAGAGATATCACAACAAAATTTATTTAGTAGATAGCATGTCGACAAAGTATCAAATGATTAAATTTATAGACTTCTGTGAAGTGCGGTTCCTTCCAGAATCAGTAGCCAGAGCAACCGCCATTGTTGGAGATCACCGCTGCCACACGCCTCGGCATTGATTCAAAGAGACTTTGGATGTGTTCTTGGGGTACAGCTGACCAAGCAGCTTCCACACGTTGCCAAAGTTGATCTGGTGTGGCAGCTTGGGATGTAATCTGGGTCATTCGTTCAGCAACCATAGACCACATGTTTTCTATCGGAGAAAGATCCGGAGAGCGAGGCGGGCAGGGAAGCAATTCAATCTGGTGATTGACGAAGAACCCTTGGACAATGCATGCCACGTGTGGTCGCGCCTTATCCTGTTGAAATATGGCTGTGGGCATGCCCTGAAGGTAAGCAAGGACAACTGACTCCAACACCTCAAAGATGTAGCGCTGGCCGTTTAAAGTGCCGGTAATGCGTACTAGAGAAGTGCGAGAGTGATATCCAATACCGCCCCATATCATAATACCTGATGCAGTACCAGTGTGGCGGTGCATAACGCAGCTGTTCAGCATCCTCTCTCCACGGCGTCTCCAGACTCGAATCCGACCATCGGGGTTTGCAGACAGAAGCGTGGCTCGTCAGTAAAGACAATTTCATTCGATTCTGCCGTCCACATCCTTCTTTCATCGCACCATTGGCGGCGGAGACGTCTGTGGTTCCGCGTCAAGGGTAGACGAAGCAACGGACGTCTTGCGGACAGACCACTCTGCTGCAGAAAGGCCTCGAATGGTACGCGCAGACACTGGATGATGCTGACAGAATGAATGTGCTGTGCTATGGTTCGTGATGTGACTGAGCGATCCGTCACTGCCATGCGCACAATGTTCATGTCATCAAGTGAAGTGGTGCACTGAGGTGGATGCGATCGAACACGTCGGTCCATCGTACCCTCCTGCATCCAACGGTTACATATCGGGCATTACAATTGTTTGGTTTCGTCTAACACGACTACCGATTTCCCTGAAAGATAATCCACACTCTCGGTAGGCCACTATCCTTCCTCTGTCGAACTCGGATACTCGATCAAACGATGATCGCTGTTTACAACGAGGCATAATTAATCGTTTTTTAAACCACAAGAAAAACACAATTGCCGAACTTGAATCGACGAAAACTCCAAGCCTTAAATAGAGCTTTGAAGTGGCTCCACAAGCGCGCGTGATGTGCGTCTGCACTGAAATTCTAATCACTTGCATATCTCACCTCCGTTATTGCATGTTGTAAATTTCATGTTATTTTCATGCTTTCTTCAGGGTGTTGCATTTAGGGTGGCCAGCAGTGTATAATCAAAATACTCATGTATAAACGTGATGATATTATGTAGCGCCTAGTGTACATTTTTCACTTTTATAATAACTATTTTAGGCAGCTAACAACGCGAGCCGCTTGATAATAATGAATAAAGAAATTCTGTTATCAATTCCTTTTAGTCTTTGAAATGAATGAGAAATTACCCTAAAGTTAATTAAGCGCATACCTATGCTATAGGTTGTTAAATTAATTTCTTTAGTTCCAAGGGAAAACATATTTTAAGAACTGAATGTATTTGCGCGATTATATAGCTCTCAAAAATCCCGGTTTAATTAAAATTACAAACTCTGCGAATATGAAAATGTCAGGTCTAGCTGTGGGTATTTTAAGTAGATAGGCGAACTTACGAAAGTCCAAATAAATAAGGAAAACAAAATGCTAGATAAGTAAATGGCGAGAATAGAAGCAAGCAAATGAGAAAAAGAATCAGAGATAAAACCCAACGAATTTCCACCGCGGCTTCTTATGCATATTAAACTGAGATTTAAGATCCTCAGCTGAGAAGTCCATTAGCTTATTCTTGAGCTTTGTTGAGTAAGAAAAAAACATAAATACACACACACATTGATAATAACTTAAAAGCTCAAATTCCCTTTCTCGAATGTATCGTATTTTCGCCTTATAAATATTCATGTTATTCTTTCATCGGAAATAATTCAATTAGTGTTCGCCTTTTTTTGCTAATTGCTTATGCATTTCATTTGCTTATTGAGATCTGACACAAACTGATTTCGAATGGAGATTTTTTTCGTGTAACAAAGCGTTGATTAAAATGAAGTGCTGTAGAGTATCTTTCTGTTATTGCAGCTTTACTAGTGTTAACCATCGTAATTTTGAGGCAAAACTGACCCAGGAATTTGATTGGTAATTTTCCAGTTGATGTATGATTTCGCATCTAAGTCCTTAATAAGTCTTAATTTAAGTTACTTCCAAGTAATACCTTATTTTCTCGTCTGTTACCCCTCCCCCTTAGTTTCCTAGCTCTAGATCCTGAAATTTAAAAAATTTTTTGCATGATTTCCCTCTTTATCCAATATATATTTATTTTTTTTACGTGAGCTAGTTTACTGGTAAACTTTATTCCCTTAATTATTTTTATTTTTATTCAAATTTTATTAGCATTTTTGTTTTAACATTTCACCTATTTTACTTTCCCTTGCATTTAAAGGTATTCGTGTGATTCTTCTTGAAGCTACCCGGACGTGGCAGGTGTTCTGACACTTAAGAAACTTTGCAAACATGTGATTTCACTTTACTTCTATTATTTACGTTCCGGCTCAGTGTACTCTTTTCTACTACAGATGTGATCGAGCTTTCGAAATCTGTAACTTTTTTCCGCCCTTCTTTTCTTTCATTTCTCAGATACTATAGAACTCTGGGGAAGTTCAATCAAGACTCATTCATGTGAGGTGCCTTTGGGGCTTTACAAGGCAACTGAGCCAGATACGTCACACAGACAGTGAGAATCGTCACAATACCCGTCAGATATTGTATTTAATACTAATATTATTACGATGCTTGGTAGAATGCAGGTTTATTTTAAAGAAATAATATTGAATAATTACCAATAGTTTATCCGCAATTATCTTTCATTTGTTGTGTTCTTACTCTAACCGTATTCTTTGATAATTAAACTACTCACATAATTTTCTTCTCTTGATTTTTGGACCCTAAAATTAGTTTAAAAAAAGGGGAAATGCAGTCCTCATTTTATTTTACAGCATGCAGTTTTGTATTTAAATCACATCTGACCCTGCGAAAGTTCCGAAAAAAGCTTAAAATGTGAATAGATTACATAACAGTGAATCTAAAATTAATCACATGAGTACTTATACTACTATAATGCATTATTTTATTTTAGATTCGGATTTTAGCAGTGTTTCTCATCTTAATAAAGGTTATTTCAATTTGCTTTCCACTTTTTGTCTGATTTAGTCAAATCTTTCAAATAATTTACATTACATCCAGCATATTTCAATACAAAATAAAAGTAATTTTTTTTAGCATTGACTCAGCATTTTTTCCAGTTTTACTAGGGTGTCCTCCCCTTCCCCGAAACGAAAACCTGCATTTAATGTGACCAAAAAAATACTTTATTTCTTACTAAATCGAATATGTTTTTACATGCTTACAACAAGCATACGTTCCGTTTTAAGAACGAAACATAATGTCTGGAATATATATAGCATGACTTCTTCTGCAACATTTGCGAATGAAATTCGTAATCACTTTCTTACCTGTCTGCCTATCGAGGTGACTAATGACAGGTTTAGAGTAATTTTTATTTATATTTTTTTCTTTTCTTCATATTCCTCTTTAAGTTCCAATTATTGGGACTTGCAGTAATGTTGTCACTCACAATAGTGATGATATCAACAGACCAGCTGAATAAAGCGTAGTGGTTTAGTGTCTGTGTCTCCAAATTACATTATAAATCAGCGAACTGTCATTTCATTAGATGCATTTTAATGTCCATAGGATGCACAAAACTTCGTAACACTCTGTGTATTAAAGTGGCCATTCTTGTATTGAGTTTTCACAATCAAAACTCTTTCTTCTTTTGCGTAATGAAAGGGCAATGTTGGCAGGTGAAATCAAACTCGACTTTGTTATATCGAAACATTTACCTGTTGTAAAAATGTAAAAGTATTTTTTAAAAATAGAGTATTTATTGCTCATAATAAATCCGAAGTCTTTTTTCAGACACCCTTATATATGTAAAAGAAATTTAATTTTGATAATAAGTTAAGCATTTTAAATGATAAAGAAATACATTCTGAGTAAGAAATGAATACACATGCGTTCATCATTACCACCAAAGTTCCACTTTTTGTTCGTATCACTTTTGTGTCTGAATCACTTTTTAAATTGTTGCCAACAAATATTATCTCGAAGAATTTTTGTAATTAAACTATGAAGAATCTGTATGGATGTATGTGAGTTCTCCGCACTGTGGAAAAATGACCTCACCTAGAGCCATCGAATTTTTAATACACGTAGTTCTTCACCCGAACATGGGATCCTCGAAGTCCGAATTTTGAATTTAGAGTTTATTTTTGATTTATTTCGGATTATACAAATTTACGAGGTTTTGTTTAAAAACTCAGCGATTTCAAATCCAGAAGTGAAAAACGGTTAGAAATAAAACACTTTTATATCCAGCATGTCAGACTCTAGCCAGTCGCCAAAATATGAGATATTTATTTTTGAATTTAACCCACATATTCAGCTATTTGATAGCAGTGTGTGAGTTAGCGCAGTCTCAAATAGAATACTTATCATTGCCACTCAGGAAAGCGTAAGGTGTTTAAATTTCGGATTTAATCTTTGTGTTTCTCAATATTAAACCAAGAGACTGATAAGCAATAAATGCAGTTCTTAAAAATATTTTTTCTACTTTTTAATCTGATCGATTGAAATAAAAATACATTTAAATCATGAGATGTCTTATTAAGAAATATTCAATATTTTCATGAAATGACGCTCATAACTGGCTGCTCGAGCTGCTAGGTTTCAAAGAAATAGTACTGTTAATATAAAAAATTGAATAGCGACCCTAAATACTCTATTGAGAACTCTAAAAATATGCTTATTTTAAATATTACGCAATTTTGCTCTTGAATTTTATGTAGCATAAGTATAAAGAAAACGCTGCTTAGTAGTAAAGTTAAAAGGCAAAATAAATAAATAAAAAAAATAAGTTTAAAAAATAAAATAAATCTGAAAGCTTTTAGATTTCACATTACGCACAAAGGAGCGTTTTTCTAACGTTTTGTGGGTTTTATTCTTCGCACTTAAACCATAAAAATCAGTTCAAAAGCAATATCACAAAATAGTTTTAAAAGGAGTATATCTTTAGAATTTCCGATACACAGTTTCGTGCGCTGGAGATGAAAAAGTTTTTCCCGTAGAGTGTTGCCATTGCTTGCTTATAAATCGTCGAGTTTGTTCCTCAAAAATTCGTTAAAGTTTTACAAAATATGAAATCGATAATAATTCCATATTCCAAATTTCCAGATGCCCATATTCAGGTGGAAAAGTACGTTGTTCAAAGTTTGATGGATCTAGGTACCGTCATTTTATCCCAGTGCGAGAAACATACATACATTTATGCAGATTCTTCATTATTTAAATATAATACAGGGCTGTAATATTGGCGGCAAGAACAGATAAGTAATCTACTATAGTCAGCGATATCGAAAAAAATTAAATCCTCTGATGCGAACTTAAAGTTTGAATCTTCTTAGATTTTTCTGTCTTTCTTTTTAATACAGAATACTTTTGTTTCACAGCGATAATTAGCTCTTAAAAATTAATTTTAAACCTTTTTCAGTGCGTTTGTATGAAATGCATATTTAGTACATTTTAAAATTCCCCAATTTTAAGGTACCCTATGCAGGCCCATGAAGTTAAATTTCGATGCCAAGGTTAAATTTCGAGGCAACAGAACAAGACTCTGTCTTTAAGTATTAAAATATTAAACTTCCTATACGGCCCAAAGAGAAAAAGGGGGCATGAGATATATAAACGTTTCCTTATGGCATTCACAAACAAAAAAAAATATTATATACTTGTGGCTGATCCCAAGAAGGAATACGCTTGAGACTGTTTGTAGAATATTTATTTTCTCATGCAACTGTTACCTTAACATATAATTTAATGCTCATTTGTCATTGTTTTTGTCTAGAGCGCTTAAAGAACAGAAATGAAACAACCATTTAGATGCCTCACAGGAAATAAACAAGCCTCCTATTACATATTTTCGTAGAAACTCGAAATTCAGGGTTAATATTTTTCTTTCTTGGGAGTTTAGTAAATAAGCAATTGGTGATTTAATAACATTGTTTTTTCTGATGTTAAGATATTGTTTCTTAATATGAAGGTCTAGTTATATCTTACTGGTACGCTTTAAGAGCAGAAAAACTTAAATTTTAATCTGACACAGGATAATAAAAGAAATATATGAATATATTTCCTAAAGAAAATGTGAGGCGACTCTCATCAGCAGAAGGAAGTATTCTGCATATACATTGCATTTGTATTACGTCAAGTATAATGAGGCAATAATATACAGCATGAGAAGAATGCCGGTACGAAAGTTCATTGTCTAAACGTTCTTGAATTAATGTATGAATGTGTAATTGCATTAAGGTTCTTGGAATAATACATAAACATATAATTGTATAAACGTTCTTCGAATAATGTATAAACATTTTTCGAATAATGTGTAGACGTATAATTGTATAAATAGTCTTGGAATAATGTATAAGCCTATAATTGTATAAACTTTCTTAGAGTTTATTTCTTAGAATAATGTATATGTATTCTTAGAATAATGTATATGTATTCTTAGAATAATGTTTAAACGTATAGCTGCATAAACATTCTTGGAATAATGTATAAACGTATAATTATATAAACATTCTTGGAATAATGTATAAACGTTTTTCGAATAATGTATGAGCATATAATAGTATAAACGTTCTTAGAATAATGCATAAACGTAGAGTTGTATAAACGTTTCAGGAATAATGTATAAACGTTCTTCGAATAATGTAGGAACGTTTTTCGAATAATTGTATAAACGCATAATTGTATAAACTCTCTTAGAATAATGTATAAACGTATAACTGTATAAACTTTCTTAATAATGTATGAACGTATAATTGTATAAACTTTCTTAGAATAATGTAGAAACGTATAGTTGTATAAACGTTCTTTGAAAAATGTATAAACATATAATTGTATAACCATTCTTGGAATACTGTATAAACGTATAACTGTATAAACGTTCTAGGAATAATGTGCAAGCATATGATTAGATAAATATTCTTGGAATAATGTATAAACGTATAATTATATAAAGTTTCTTAGAATACTGTATAAAAGTATAGTTGTATAAACCTTCTTGGAATAATGTGTAAACCTGTAATTGTATAAACGTTCTTCGAATATGTATGAACGTTCTTAGAATAATGTATAAATGTATAATTGTATAAACTTTCTTAGAACAATATATAAACCTACAATTGTTTGAACGTTCTTAGAATAATGTATAAAGGTATAGTTGTATATACGTTCTTTGAACAACGTATAAACGTATAATTTTATAACCATTATTGGAATAATGTGCAATCATATAATTAGATAAACATTCTTGGACTAATGTATACGCGTATAATTGTATAAACGTTTTTGGAATAATGTATAAACATTCATAGAAAGCGGAAGTTAAAATCATTTATAAAAATTGGAATATTTCGATGAAATTTGATGGCTTTATGGAAAAATAATTAAGTTCGTAGGGAGAAATATTGTAATTAATGTAAACAAAAGAAAAACTTTTTGAAATAAAAAAAAACGGAAAGAAGAACAGTGGTAGAATTACAAATTTGACGTTCCTGTCATTAAGGTCTTGTCATGTTACTAATTCAAAACTTCTGCTATTGCCTTGGCTATTTTTGTATTATCTCTTGTACATTCGGAGAGACAATAAACTGAGAATAAAGATATAACTAAATTAAAACAGATAAACACATAGGCCTAATCATTTCATGAAATTTAGAGATTTGTAAGATTTATGTTTAAAACGTAACTGATGAATTAGGCAAATAAAGCAAAATATCACGAATTCGATATGCGAGTAAGAAATGAAATTTTAGGTCCAAAAAAATTCAATTAAAGAAGTAAGTTTTCTTTTTCTTTTTTATCTCAATTTCTGAACACCGATTTGTAAACTGTGCAACCTTCATGAGGAAATGAATGTCTCACATCTGAGTAGTTGTCCTGCACTTAATGGTGGACCACTCTGGGAGAGATATTGGTATGCGAGACACGAAACAGATTATAGATTGATTATATTGCGAACACTTTTTTATTTTTTTGTGCTTTCTTTTATCTTTGCTGATCCCGTCTACACTTGTCTTTGTAATCTGCCATTTAAAAAAAGATAATTAAAAAAAATCTGAAAGCTTTCAGATTTTTACATTACGCCCAAATGGACTTTTTTTTAATGTTTTGTGTGTTGACCTCTCGAATACGCGTCGAGCTTGCTGACCACTACACCACGGAGGAATGCGAAGAAGGCTGTAGAAATACCTTATAAAATATCATGTTCTTCGCACTTCGAATAAAATTCAATTAAACAGCAATATCGCAAATTAATTTTAAAATCAGCATATGTTTAGAATTTCCGGTACACAGACTCACGCGCTGGGGATAAAATGTTTCTTTTCCGTATAGTGTTGCCATTCCTTTTTTTGAAATCGTTGAGTTTGTTAATCAAAAATTCTTTAATGTCTGGCAAAATACGAACTAGGTAATCAAACTAATTTCAAATTTGGGCTTCCGCAGATGCCCATATTCGAGTGGAGGACTACGTTATTCAAACTTTGATGTCTTTAGGTGGCTTAGTTTTTTCACAGCGCGAAAAACATTCTTTCATGCAGGTTCTTCATTATTTCATTTCTTTAATACATGGCTGGAATATTTAGTGGCAGTCGTCTGAAAAGTGAATCAACGTAAAATGACAAAGCGAGATTAATAACCCTTCTGGGATAACGCCCTTTGGGCTAAAAAAAAAACTTTAATAAAACAAAGCCGTAACAGGTACTAGTTTTATTTTTGCTAGTGTAATGCCCAGTTAAAAAGAAATATTGAGTTGGGATAAGGTTTTGAAATATTAGCCTCATTTCTAAAATGCACATTATAAAGCAATTAGCATTTGTAATATAATTAGCATTTTTCGTAAACAAGTAAAAATTATGCCAAGTAAAGAAAAGAGCAATAGTTCGAAAATTTTAATACACTCTTTTCAAAGAGAAAAACATACGATCCCTACGAACGGTTCCATTTGAGCAGAACCAGAGACATGCACAAAAGATATTATGATATCAAAACGTCTTCCTTGCGTGCAAACTTTAAATCCTCTAAAATTAAAACAACAAGATATTTCATGTCTTGCTTGATGTTCCCAGAACATGAATAAACCCAAATGAATTTCTTTGTTAGAGCAACCTCGGTCTCTTAAGAAAATGAGTTTATGAAAATTTATGTGGGAGAGTTCGATATTAATTTTCAGAAAGAACTTCCTAAGATTAAAGTTTCATGAGTTACATGCTTCTCTTATTCAGTTCGATGATAGTTAAGATAAAGTATAATTATTTAAAATTCATGTTATTTCTGCAAAACTATGCATTAACATGTAACAGTAAAACAGGAGATTGTAAGAGGTGTTCAATATGTTGCATGAATGGGGTGCATAATTGTTTTTAAGGAGTTTTAAGGTAATTAATGTGAGGGACCGCTTTTAATTAAGGAGAGTGATATGTTTTAGAAGCATGAATAACCAGTGGTTGCATCTCCTTATGTTCGTTCTCATTAGTCATTAGTGGTTATTTAGAATAATTGCTTTCTAGTTGATCCAAATGATTGTTAAAATTTACAAAAAAAAATTTCTGTATCAGTGACCTTCCTACGCCTGTTAAAGCAATTAATATAGAAATTCACAAAATGATCGTTTTAAGGACTTCATTCTTTTTTTTAGCCCAAAGGAACAGTTCGCCTAGTAGGGCTATTAATTTCATTTTGGCATTTTGCGTTGGTTCACTATAAAAGTCTGAATCACTTTTCAAACTGTTGCCAGCTAATATTAGAGTCCCCTACATTTTATTTAAATAAATTGAATATTGAAAAATCCGCATGAATGGGTGTATGTTTCTGGCACTGTAAAAAAAATGATACCTAGAGGCATCAAATTTTGAATAACGTAGTCCTCCACTCGAATATGGGCATCTGCAAGCCCAAATTTCTAATTTGGAATTTGTTTTATTATCTGTTTCATATTTTGTGAAACTTTAACGAAGTTTTGATTAACGAACTCATTGATTTCACGCAGTGACAATGAAAGCGCTGGTTGGTAATTTTCATTTAACTTTTATTCAATTCGGTAGAGAATCGGGGGCTTAGTAGTATTTGATAAATATCTCCGAAAAGCTTTTAATTAGAGACGTTTATCAATCTTCGTGCATTGCCGCTTTCAGACAACTTCGGAAAAATTTCCTAACTGGAAATCTGAATGGTCATTCTTGCTGAAAATAATGTCTTATTGCTCTATTTTCAGCAAAAGCTAAAGTTAATTTTTATGTACAGGGGAAACAATGAAAAATGATTTCCCATTCTGCAAGAATGTCGCCAAATTTGGAACTTCTCTTTCTTCTTAATTAGTTTTGGTTTGATTTAGTTTAGTATGGGAAAGCACACTAGGGCTATGTGCCTAAGGGCCTTCGTGGAGGATTTTCTGAGGGGAACTGACTCGTATACATGTTACATATGGAGAAAACGACGAAAACGTCCATGCACTCAGCCTGTTCGTCTGGATTCCAAACCAGTCAGACCTACCAGTGTTCAGCGATTTTACCGCTTGGGCGCTGATGGGCTCTTCTTGATTAGAAAAAATGGCATTTATAGGATGATTACTATATTACACGGTTTGCTCTTGTGTGATGTTACTAACAAGTTTGCTCAAAAGCAACAACTACTCACTGCTTAGTCATTCTGCTGGTAAGTAAATGACGTCAATGTCCGGTAGACATGGACATGCCGGTAGAATCTAAACTTGTTTGTCTACTGGCCTTGATTTGTAGCAGGTTAACGTAATGGGGACGCGTGAGGCTGGAAGAAACTTTCCAGAAATGCGAACTTCTACCATTGTAGGATTCCTACGATTTATTAAAGGATCAAGGAAGTGCTATTTAAGAAGTACTTAGGCAGGATAACGCCTGTACCTCCACATCATCTAAGAGTTTAAATTATCATCAAAAGAGAGGATATTCTAATAGGGTAAAAATTTTGAAAAGCCAAAAGCCTTAGGAATAAGTACCTTCACACTGAGACAAAAAAAGTAAAAAACTCAGAAGGACTAATTTTGCTCCAAATAAAGGGCCAGAATAATTTAGATAGGGGCAGTCATATTTTAATTTTGAGTAGATAAATAAAAAGGCTGATGTTTCCCTGAACCTTGATTAATCTCACTGAGAACGTAAATTTTCGCTGGTAGCGAAGAACCCACAGAGGAAAGATCAATGGCCTTTCCGATGTAAACCAATCAGATATCCCGAAATCAAAAATTCTATGAACTGTTTCTTTCGACGCACTGTCGAAGGTAGCTTGTGTTACCTATCGATGTTAACGCTGAAGAATGATAGTAATAGTTCCAAAATATATGGGATATTTTAAGCTGGAATCCCCAGAAATAAAAAAGGCTAAAAACATTTTAAGAAAACTGATCTTTCGTACCTCCTTTTTATGCATAATACTAATTTTATTGTCCCAGATATGATGCTAAGGAATAACAATATGAAAACGAACAATTGGCCTGCCAGAATTCGTCACGGGCTGCGACTTATCACAATCATAACATCGCATAACTTATCACACTCATAACTTGGCCTTCGAAACATTTCCTAGAATGGTTCCATATCTTCTTCTTCAATTGCACTGCGGCCTATCGCAGGCCAAGGCCGTCTTATCAAGCTTCCTCCAACGGATCCGAGTACTCGCTACGATCCGCCAATGATATATTTTTAAGAGTCCTGAGATCTGCCTGAAGACAGTCTACCCATCGTGGTTCCATATACCATACTGAAAAGGGTAAATATTATGTGATTAAATCTTGAATGCTAGCGTTTAAAAGTCATAACAAACGCCCTTTTCACTGATTTACACACTTTTTGCTTGTATTTTTTGCCTTCTTAGTCATAATTTATGCTTAATCTTTTCCATAATCTAGCTTCATTGGAAGGAAGGTTATTATGACATTCAAGTAAAGGCGCTTTTGAAGAAGCTGCTTTTCGAAAATTTCCAGAGATAATATTCAGAATCATAAGGCACAGTGACCTTCTCCTACAGATAATTATAATAATGCAATTTTCATGATGAAATCCTTTTTTAAAGGAACTTTGTAACTTTACACATTTCTGCGTTAATTCTTTTGCCATCCACTTTAAATTTATTGAAGTAAAAAATTTTGAGCGCATGTTTACTTCTGTATTACTCTATAATATACGCATTATAGACATCATTGCATTATCGGCTTGTTTCATATCAACTCATGAGGACATAGTTGAGTACATGTTAGGCGTACATGAGCACATGTTAGGCATTACAGTTTAATATGAAAATAATTTCCATTATGCACCAAACATTAATTTCTATTGGATCTATTAACCGAATTGATTTTGTTAGTGCGCAAGCAGGAAATAAACAACATTCATAGAAGAAATTTCCTTCTGTAAATGTTAATTTTCGCTAGATAATATATAAATGTTAATTAATAATTAGAAACATTTCAGTGTTGTCGCTGAATAAGAAACTTGCAAATTGAAGCTTAATAAAAAGTGTAAAATAAAGGGAACCCTAAAAATTACTTATTAGCTAAGCAAAAATGGTTCAGAAAGAATGTGGAAGGAAAATATTTAAAAGAGGAAAATTATCTCTAGTCATTCTGTAAGAGAAACAAAATTGTTACTTCACTAAGAATATTTTACCAGACCAAGAATAATTGATGACTCTAGCACTACAGTAACCGTGAATCGATTATTAGCGTGAATTGTTGCTATCGATGTTACACTCATTATCTCTTAAGTTGCTTTTAATTACGCAGCGCATATCTTTTACTAAGCAACCAAAACATTCTTATGATGAAAAAAAAAAAAAGAAAGAAAGAAAGAAAGAAATTTGATGTGAACACCAAATGACTTCCTTATACGGCTTATTAAACTATACTCATTTTCCTGCACTTTATTTAAACTTATTTCCTCGAATTTGATTAACCGATCCCTCAAGGCAAGTTGAAAATGACATTAAAAACTGCAAATTTCAAAATAAATATCCTTGTCAATTTTTGTGGTCCGGGAGTCAAACTTCTTATATATATCTTTATATATATATATATTATATAAAATCTTTTATATATATATATGTATATATATCTTTTTTTTCCGTAACGAGTATAAATCTTTTTCGAAACATACGTATAGGAAATGGGAGATCGTATTAAAAGTTAAATTTCATTATTTGTTGAAAATTTTTCATTATTTTCCTAAAATTTAAAATTGCTAAAACATTAATATTTCTGTCAATTAAAACACTTCTGTAATTGGAAGTATGTGACAACGACTAAACAAATGAGAAAATAAAGGCCAGGAAAGGACTTTGCAGCCGAGTAAGGGGTTGAGTACATACAGGGTGATTCGCTACTAGACCGACAAACTTGC
This sequence comes from Stegodyphus mimosarum, assembly GCA_000611955.2. Lineage (NCBI taxonomy): Eukaryota > Metazoa > Arthropoda > Arachnida > Araneae > Eresidae > Stegodyphus > Stegodyphus mimosarum. Next base: position 412,351 of record KK117280.1, read on the forward strand.
AGGGTGTGTAGGGGGTATAGAGACGAGACGACTTGGAATCACACAGGAATGCAGGGTCGCAAATGCCGTAGTTGTGAGCTATGGTGCAAAGAAGAAGAGAAAAGAACAAAAACAGAAACACATTAATGGCATGCTGGAGACAAAATGTCTTATCTCGAACAGTATTGCCACTTTTAGCTTTCAAATTCCTGAGTTTTTAAAACAAAAATTCATTAAATTTGAGCAAAATATAAAATAAATCAGACACAAATTCAAAAGTAAAAAATTCGGGCTTCGAGGTGCCCATGTTCGAAGCAGGACTACGTCTATTAAAAATTCGGTGGCTCTACGTGCCGTCATTTTCCCGCAATGCGATGAACATACACACATACATACATACATACGGATTCTTCATTATTTTTTATTTCATTGTACGAAGTAAAGGAAGTTCAGTAATCTCGAAAAATTTCAGGTATGATATTTCGACGAAAATATCCATTTTGACCATTCTCGAATTCATTTGAACGATGATTTTGCGTGACATCTGTACAAACGGACAGAATAAAGGACTCGTTTTTCAAAACAGATTGTAAAATGGATTTAAAATGCGTTCAAAAGGGATTCAGAAGATATTTTTTCATGATGTCTGTACTTACGTATGTATTTATTTCGCAAAACTCAAAAACGAATAGCCTCAGAGAGTTAAAATTTTGAATATGAGACTGGTATATGATGCAGTTGTGCACTTTCCTTTTTGGTTGCAATCGGCCGCACCAAACAAGTATAAATATATATATATATATATATATATATATGATATGTATATATACCCACTCTACTATCCGGCTCTGGGAGTTCAGGTTCTTTTTTTATTTTTATATGTTGGTAAATAGTGCATTTTTTGCTTTAAAAGTGATTGAATTATGTTGGTATTATTGTTTCGGTTAAGGTTTCTATGCCTTTTGTTAATCTACATGAAGTAGTTGTAGAATTATCAACAATTTAAAAGTTGTTTAAGTGTACAAAGCCTAAGGAGATCGCCATCTGTTTCCATTTGAAAATCTTAGTAGAATAGTGAATTAAGTCAGTTTGTGCACTAACTTCAGTGTCTTCTTTATAAGTGGGACAAAAAGTAAACTTTAAATTTTGTTAACCGAAAAATCTGCCTTTCTGCCCACTAGCCGAATTCCTTGTTTTTGCGTAGAAACTCTAATTTCAATTGTAAAAATTGTTTTTTAACCTTTGTTTGGTGTTTTAATATTTTTTTCTGTATTTTACAAATTTTAATGAAGATGTTTTGAATTTGTATACATTTCTGTCTCGCCGCGAAGTGATATCTGAATTAATTGAATGAAAAATATATCTCTCATGAAATTCGTGGAAATAAGTTTATATGAAATGTAGCAAAAATGCGTATAATTTGATAGGCCGTACAAAGAAGTCACGTGGGGTGCACATTAGATTTTTTTAAACAATACATCACCGACAACATTGATGGCAACAATTTGAAAAGTGGCTTGTGCACAAAGTGATACTGAGAAATTGTTGCATTTTTATTATGCTTTTAAGTTAAGCGCTAATACATTAATTATGGTCTAATTTATGAGTTTTGATACTAATAATAAATTGATCAGCAAACTTCAAGCTGACGGAAAGTTATGCCTCTTTGCGTTTCTGTGCAGTACCACAGAAAATTCAATTTAATGGTTTACAGGCTGAAAGTAAATTACTTTGCAGGTGTCAAAAGAAGTATTTGCTTTTGAAGGAAGGCCAAGTATCTAACATAAAAAAATACAAAATCAAATGCAGCATAATTTTGAAATTTCAAAAGCTAAACAAGATGATATTCAAATATTTCCAGGCAAATAGCATTTATTTGCTTTAACCAAAGAGTTTAAGAGTAGATTTCAAGATTGACTAGGAATTACTTGCTGCTTATAAAAAAAATTCTTCGGTATTGTTGCGAAATATTCGGCGGTTGCGTTTGTATGTAAGCTTTCCGGCATAGCACTAGGGTTGCCATAAAATAGTGTATGGGAGGGTTGCCAGATTGGCGACTTTACCGCCCTTTTGGCGACCAAATTGGCGATATCCCATGGTCCAATCAGGAAGCTTCTAGAATAACTTCCTGTCGAGATATTTCTCGAAACGTGTGGAACCTAAGGAAAAGCTATATAAACCCCTGCGTTTCTGAAAGCCGGCATTTTGTGAGAATAGCTGCTTACTGTGAGTGCTAAGCTACGCGAGAGTTTTGTGAACGGAAAGCGATCGAGATAGTGCTTTGCCGTGAAGCTACCTTTATGTTATAGCTTGACAGTGTATTGGTGATTGTTCCACGGTGTTTATTATAAGTTTACTGTCGCCGTGAAGCTACCTTTACAGTTACAGCTTGAAGCTATGTTGCTGATTGTTTCAGCGTATTTATTGTTGATTTTCGACGCTTTTAAAGGTAATTTTGGAACTGTGCTGTAAATAGTGATTCTTGTAAATAAATTGTGCTTTTTATTGTTCTGCATCGTGTTTTCATCGGATACTCTCAAATCCACGAACCCGTATAACGCAACAGTATATAGCAATAGGAATTACTAAAAACTAGTAAAATTAGGACACGATTATGCAACACTATTTAATGAATTCCTAAGTTCAAATACGAAATGATTTTGAATGTTATTTTGAAATAAGAGTGTGAAGATGAAGACTACGCTGAATATGGGAAATTAACGCTCAAAATGTATAAGATAAATATATGCTCAAAGTCTGCTTACGTTTTATGCATGAACAAATCTTTGTGAATAATTACATATTAAAAGGAAATATGCGAAGAGACTATATAGAAATGTACTTAATCATACTCAACTTCACGATGTGTTATGATTATCTTTTAACAATTTTATATCAAAATCGTGAAGTGATATGCTTTCTCAAAAATATTAAAAGGTTTGTCACAATGGAAAAAAGCACATTAAATTTTAAATATGCATTAGGGTTCCTTAAAGTTTATTATTCCGAAGGGGCAATTTGCACAGAAGGGCTATTAATTTCGTTTTGGCATTTTGCGTTGATTCACTATAAACGATGTTTCACTTTTCAGATTGTTGCTACCAAATATTAGGAGCCCTGCCTTATATTTAAAGAAATTAAATAATGAAGAATATGAATGAATGTATGTATGTTTCTCGCGCTGTGAAAAGATAATGGTACCTAGAGACATCAAATTTTGAATATCATAGTCCTCCACTCGAATATAGGCATCTGGAAGCCCAAATCTTGGATTTGTTTCATTACCTGTTTCATATTTTGTAAAACTTTAACTCCCTCAGCGTTACGGCCCTGTTATTCCGTATAGAAGGCTGCCTTCTAAACTCATTACACATGAAAATTTTTGCTATCTTATAATGTATCTGATTTCGGCTTGGATGTATATTGGAAGAAAAGAAATCAAAGTACAAAATGAGAGAGTCATTTTTTAATTAAAATCAAGAAAATACCACTAATTCATGACATTTTGAGGAACTTCAAAATTTCAGGGTTAAACGCGTAACGCTCGGAGAGTTTTAACGATTTTGATTAACAAAGTGAATGATTTCAAAGCGAGCAATGGCAACACTGTAAAAAAAAAAAAAGTCAAGATATTTTTATCTCTAGCGCACGAGATTGTATATCGGAAATTCTAAAGATATCCTCTTTCTAAATTATTTTTGCGATAGTGCTGTTGAATTGAATTTTATTATTTAAGTGCAAAGAACATAATATTTAATAAGGTAACACAGAAAACGTTAAAAAAACACCCTTTTGGAAGTAATATAAAACCTGAAAACTTTCAGATTTTCTTTTATGTTATATTATTAAACTAAGAGATATTTTATACTGTGCTATGGCTCGATGTAATAAAAGGTTGATTATCGAGGGACTAGTTATTTTCTTCTCATGTGCGTGGTTATATTCTGGAAATGAATGTGAGCGAAATATACGCGTTTTTACCGCCTTCTCATTTTCTGTTAACATAAGGTAGTTTATAAAGTAGTTTTTTTAGCAAGGAAATTCAGTTTTTATCTCTTTTAAGGAATGCGCTAATACATTGGTCAATTTTCGGCTTTGGAGAAGAAGACTTTCATTCTGGATTTACTCTTTTTTTTAGGCTGTGCATTTCGCTTGGGAACTCATCCCATCGTCATAACGATTCTTTAAGAGAGATTTTAGCAATAAATCATGAATTTGATACTCATAAAATTTTATCAAGGGAATTCCATGCCCTTTTACTGTTAAAGGTTCTCTAAAGAATAAAAATAACTTTTCACAGTCTCTTCTACAATTTAAAATTACCATTGCTTTTTCATCATAGAACAAAAAATTGACACTACCTGGCTGCGGAATATTAGTTGCGAAAATTTGAAGCTAAATGTTGTCTAATTGGAAGATGTAATGATTTAGAGTTATTAATGAAACCATTGAAATGTACTATGGCTCCACCAATAGAAACTCGTGTGTATGTAAGTGCAAATAGTTTTAATGAAAAAGTTTTCTAAAGCAATCTGTGAGTATTACAAGTAATCAAACATTCGTCTTTTCATCTTGTAATCAAGGATTCAAGTTTCGCAATCATTGAGGTGAAACTTTCTTTTACCACCTTGCTTCGAATTAGGATACTTCATAAGGCTTATATTTTAATAATGTGTATCTGCCTATGAATCCTTATCACGTTTCAGATTCTTAAAGTCACAATTTAGCAATATGTAGTAAATGCCTAATTTTCATAATTAAAAAAATCGTAATATATTAGATATAATGCTTGGCAAAAGATCTATACCTCAGTTTTCAGTTTTTATTATTAGTACCATGTTCCATTGAGCAAAAGTAATATTTTTTTTCTTCAAATTACTTTAAAGATTCTTTTGGCACAAGAAGAAGACAGCTGATCCAGTAAATAATTAAGTCAGATTAGGCAACAAAATATTTTCACTATTTGAGTTAAAACTAGGGAGATAACCACTGACTCACTGGAGTTTCTGAACCTAAACAAAAGAAGGGTCCACTCAAGTGAGAAAGATACTATAAATCTCTGTAAAAGAATGACACGGATCTCATTAAGATTGCCTTAAGCCAATGAGCCATGAACTAACTCGTAAGAGATAGGCACACAGGCAGAAAATAAATTCTGGCGTGCAGTCGCTTTGCCGATATTTGTTGCATTAAGCCAGGCATGTGAACGCCTACAGCGGTGATATCGTTGTGAAAATGTTAATCTGGAATAATGAGGTCTACATCAATGACTATTTTGAATCAATTATAATCGCACTGATGATTCTGATTAGATAACTGTAGTACACCCTTGCTTATGTATACACACACATATATATGTATATATATATTTCATATATATTTCAATATGTAAATATATACATATATGTAAATATATATATATACGAAGGTGTTTCGTCTTTATTTTTAATGAAACGAGGGTGGCTTGAAAAGTCAATCAATTTCCGATCAATGACAATAGTTACTTAATTTATTTAATATTTTTCATGATTGATTGATTAATTATCAATTACAAAGTTTCCATATCTATTTTTTTTAAAAAAAAATTTCCAGGATTCAGTGTTCAATGTTTCTAGATTACTTCATTCAGATACTTCTACTAACTTTATATTGGGAGACCTCTACTACTGTTTATTACTTTCTTCTATTACTCTTTATTACTTAGTTAATAAATTATTATTATATTACTTTGCAGCTACTTCGCAAATATTAGGAAATTTATTCAGATTGCAATGAATTTCAATTAATTAGTATACATATATCTGTGTGTTGACGGCATTACTGTAAATATAGGTACATTCTTAATATGGTCTTTGTCTAAAATTTTGCAATAAATGCTTACTAACAGAAAGCTACAGCGTTTCTATAATTAATGTGTCTTGTCATAACTGATCCGTCGATTCAATAACGTCAGTGACGTTATTTTCGCCCGGCATGTGATATTAACACATAAAAAAATATTCTGATTAACAAAATTTATTTCCTGTGATATTTTGCATTAAGAAGTAAAAAATCAGTAAATTATAAAATTCTTCAATATTTGCTTTCAGTTCATAAAAAAAATGAAATCAGTATTACATGCAAATCTCCAGCAAATGCACACATATATGAGTTCTCATTTTAAATTTAGTATTAACGTTACCCATAGTTTAAAAATAGCATAGTTATAGAATATCATACCAGAAACTAATGTTTATTACCCACATATGAGCTGTACATAATATACGATAATCTCATATATTTATCAATCATTGCTGTAATGAAAGCTACTTTTGTATTTCTAAAGTTAAATAATTTGCTATTGATTTAAAATTCTAATACTACTTTTATTGAAGCGATACCTTAGACATTTCTAGGAAAATTATAGAGTCACTAGGGTTTTTTTATGTTGGAGACTTGAAAAGTGAGTAATACCCTCACCGGGACTCAAACCTGGACCTTTCGAATACGAGTCGAGTGTGCTACCGTTACGCCACGAAGGCATGCTGAAAGAAAGGAAAAAATATCTTATAGACTCCCCTTCTCAAGGGCGACTAAGGATTAGGGGACCCCAATGCCAAATCCTGGTGGTGACAAATTATTGTCCATCACCTTTTAGTTCGGGCGCCACTGTTATCATTACTTTTTTTTATACAGCAGACGTGAAACTGAGCAATGCCCTAGCCGAGAATCAAACCTAGATCTCTCGAATACGCGTCGAGTGCACTACCATTACACCATGAAGAAGGACGCTGAAAATAGGGAGAAAAATACTTTATAAAATACTTCATTCTTAGCTCCTCTAAACACTTCTGCTGAATTTGCATCCTGTTTTTACCTTAAAAACTATCCAAGCATTTATAGCTGCAAAATCTAAAATTTTAAAGGAAAATAAAAACGTGTATTGTCGCACGAAATACCTCTTAGCTCTTTAAATCACAATATAAATGAAAAATGTTTTAAAGAGGAGCACAATCTTCATAAATGAACTTCTACTGAAGAATTCTCAGCGTAACATTCATTTTCTGAAAGCATGTGTATAGGATATAATGGAACTGTTGGTGACAACTATAAGGAGAGGTATAGAGCATGGCAAAAGTAACTTTTTTTTGTTTTTTTTAATACAGAGTGTACATGGAATGTTAAAATATGAACGCTGAAATGTGAACACGTACAAAGATTGTAAGAAACAGTCAAATAATCACAAATTCCGTATTTCCTCACTTATATTTCAATTACCATCAGATATCGACTCAATATCCATCAGACATTGTAACGTTAATATTATTGTGCGTTCTTACTAGAATGTAGGTTTCTTTTAAAGAAATAATATTGTGAGAGTTACCAGCAGTTTGTCCATGTCTACTTTTTTATTACTCATACTAGTATAACTGCGTTTTTCGGAAGTTAAATTACTCCTATAATTTTCCCCTCTCGATTTTTTTACCATAAAATTAACTAAAAAAAGGAAAAATACGGAAGGATATGCGGCATTAATAAAAGGCAATGCTTGATATTTACAAGAATTTTTCAAATGGAAAACCACCTACTGCAAAACATCATCACAATGACAACGAAGTGATCGACTTACACTTTGGGAAATGTACGGCATGCCATATACATCTTCAACAATGATATAGTTCGACAAAGAACCTCTATGTAAAGAAGGAAAGGCTCCATAGACGTAATGTAAACCACTTTGTCTGCAACGCCGCTACAAAGAAACGGAACATTCGCCAGGGGATTTCGCGACGGAATCTGTTGGCGAGAATTTCCCCTCTGTGATATGCCGGTTCTTTGGTACCTAGCCGACATTTTCCCCCTCCGCAACGTGTATAGGAAATTGAGGAACACCGGTTAAGATGAATCGTTCTTTGACTTGTCGCGATAATTTAAACTCGGAAATGATGAAATATTAGGTGAAGTTTCACTTTCACTGGCTGTTGAACTTCCATTGTCCATATCGCTACTTGAAACCAAAGAACCTATTCTTTGTTTAAACTCTTGGTAAACGTAACGGTCGAACCTGTCCAAACCAACTTCGACATTCAGCTTCGAGCTTTGGCGCTTTTTGGCAACAGATATTTCACGCATGCGCAGTTGTTTCCCTTTTCGTTGGAAGGGAGCCACTTCTGCTTCTGCGAAGTTTTCCTTCTTAACAGTACATATTCTTTGGTTCGACCGTCTCAAACGCAACCCTTGCTGGCATTCTGCCAAAACACATAGACTCGTCCAAAAGGGGTGTTATTATTTGCTGCGACGTGAAAGCTCAGGTGAAAATCTTTTTTTCTCCGGACAGAGATAAGCTAGAGGCAAGAAAAGTACAATTTTTCTACCCTATTTTGAGAATAATTCGGTCAGAAATAAGATCCGTGGTTGTTATGAAGTATGGATTGCAAGTTGCTGCAATCCTTTATCGCTGTGACGCTTATATTGCAGTATTACAGTTCATTTGAACAATTTTTGTAAACACCAGACTCGATTTCTTGTTAACATCTGTGAGAATTTGCGTTTTTCATGTTTTTCCTGCTTACTGTGTTTCAGTATACGTATGCAATAAAACCCTCAGGTATTTTAATAGTGAAAATTATTTTATTAAGCGGTATAGCCTGTTAGCTAAGTTTTATAACATTGAGTTGGAAATATGTAATAGAAGTCTGATAGCTTGAAGTAATAAACAGATGTTTAATTACTTAAAAGGTATTTAATGATATGTTCCCGAATTTACTTCAAAAATTATCATTGCTATAATCATGATTATTATTACAATAAATTTTGCTAAAGCTTCGTAGATATAATAACAATGCTTCTTATTAGAGCTAATTTTTGTACTTGAAGTCATTTTCGTATGCATATTGAAACGGTACTATTTATGTACATATATTTTCTAAGAATTTATTGGGAATATGCTGATATTTCTCTGTAAGTTATTAACGAATTCGCAATTTGATTTATTATTCTATTAAACATTGCGAAATCTGAACTGGTTTCATTCCCTCCTAAAAAAGAAAAAAATACAGCCAGGAATTAATGCTATAAAATATATAATCAAATGTAATACTTCAACTAAATCAGACTTCGGGATATATTTAATTTTGCATTCCATTTATTTGGAAACTCCATGTAAAATCTGCTGTGTTTTTCAAGTAGTGTATAACAAAAATACTATTTTAAAACAAGAGCAGAACAGTGTAAAATTCGACTAAGAGGCCATTTTAAAATTAGTTAGAATAAAACCCTATTTCGAATACCAAGGTGACTTTGATTCGCCACATCTAGCACCTGATTGAACCACACTACCTATATAAAAATGCTTACCGTTATCATAATAACCAAGTTAAGAGTTTGGCAGCCCTTCTTCAATACATTTGTATTTAGTGAAACACAAATATACAATTATTTTTGCTACAACAAAATAAGTGTGAAGTTTGAGTGCTTCCATCCTTTCCTCGATATGATTTTGCCTAAAGATTTTTTTCCCGGTGGGAAATTTTCCGCAGCATCTTTAGGGAACTGACCTGGTTCATAGACAAATCTAGATAATTTAATCTAGATCATCTAAAAAAGGTCTAATGGCTTTATCAAATCTACGGACATGAAACGTAATTACAATTTTTTTCAAGAAATGTCTTCATCGTAGATTAGTTTGAAAGGCAGATTTGTAGTCGTAACTTAGCGAAAATTACTGCGTTAAGTCATTTGCTTCGCATACACATATTCAGTATTTTAGGTCACTGGAGAAACTGCTCTGGAAGCTTTATTGCAAATAGGTCAACCAGTCGGAGAAACATTTTTTATTTTTTCAGAGTATACTTATAATTTTTCTTTATAGTTCTGTGATGAATGCATCTCGATTGTCAATGTATTTCGTGTTCGTAAATTTCTTAAGGACTTTTTTATGAGGACGTACTTGCATATTAAACTAACGTAACACAGAGGACAAAGAATTTGGAAAATCCTCTTAAAAACCTTTTTCAACACTGTGCTTCAGATAATTCTTTACATTTCTGTGAGAATTCCTATTCGAAAAAGGTTTCTGATTGCGTTTTGCATCCGAAAGTCTCTCAAGGCTTTCATATTTTGAGGGATGGCAACATTTGTGAGGATAATATTTTCATGTTATGCAGTAAACAATTTTGAAAAACCCATTTAAAATGTTTCTCAAGGCACAACGAAAGCAGTTATATGATTAAATAAGATTCGAGGAATTGCAATAAATCATAACTCCAAATAAAAATATAATTCTAATTTATTGTTAATTTTCCTGACCTTATTATGAATAGCGTTAAAAATAATCTGAATTATTTTTTGGTTGTTAATAATCTTGAGACAATTATTCCATCCACTGAACTGAAACTTATATATAAATATACACATAAGACAAGAAACAGTAAATACATAATTGCAAGTGACAGTTAGAGATATAAGTAGTTATAATGCTTTACGTTGTTCCGTAACACAATGTTTTCTTCTGAAGAAATTTTTTCTGTAAGATAAACTAAATAAAAATAAAGTTGATGTTACTAACACATGTTTCAAAGAATACCACACAAAAGTCTCTATACCTACGTTCTTCCAGTGTCGTGACAGCGACTTCCGCTCCAAACTGGCTCTCCCCAAGGGAATTTTCGCACTTCACGCGAAAAAAATAACGATTCTTCGGCTTTAATCCACGAATTACCACAGTTGTCTCCGTCCCAGGAACTGTCAAAGGCCCCCCGGTGCTTTGGCCTGAAAAAAGCAAACAAAATTCCACGTGAAGCTGAAAGAAGTTTGGACGTCTCGTAATGGCCTTGAGGAGCTTGCCGGCTTTATTTTGGTAACACTAGATTTCAAGCTGGTAAACGAAGTAACATCAGCCCAGACTGGGATAAAGGCTTATTTGTAGCTTTAACAATTGCAACAACTGAAAAGGGTAACTACAAGCTTTGGTCTTTCAGTGTTTTATTCATTTTTAACCAAACATAAGGCACAGAAAATAAGCCCGGTAGAACTTTCCGCGAATAAAAGATAAATACATTAGTGGTTATAAACATTTTATTTACATTTAAGAATTTTGTAAACTAATATCTTAGTTAACAGATATTACAATGAGCTATGACTGAAGGTTATCTGCTTTTCTGAACTTTCCATATTGTATTAAGGCGAGTGATCTTTTATTAATTCTTGGCATTTTTACAATGCCCATTACGTTATTCCTCTCAATTATTGTTTAAAAGCATTTATTTCAATAATAAATATATGTAGCCCTCTTCAGAAGTTTCTAAATCTAGATTTTTCTGTTTAAGTAATTTATGAAATATTTTGATTTATGTGCACCGTTCGAAGTGGGTAAATTCCGCATGCATAACTATTGCAAAATGTGATGTTACTGCTCTCTTTGTTAAAATAATTTCATTCAGTAAATTAAGATTTCGAAAGATTATAAAACAACTAATGCAATCAATTAAGTAAAATATCATACTAGAAATTTCGTTAGATTGAAATCTTAAGTTGTCATTTCAATCAACGGACCATTAACTATTCTCAATAACAGACCCAATCGTTACTTCCCAATAAGAAAATGAATGCAATAATTACTATTAAAATTTATGATCGTAAAAAAATTTGTTTTCTTCAGTATTGTCATTAGTTTTTTATATTACAACAAAATAAACAAAATCAAATGTGACCACCTTATACTACAATGGAATTAGTTTTTCCTATATTCACCTACTACTGAATTTTGAGATCTAAAATAGTAAATAATAAGCAATCATTTCACATTAAGAAACGAAACAATAGGCATTATTTGCACATGAAAATTTATTGGTCTGGATAAAAAACGTACCTCCAATTTGCCTCCACATAACTGTATACTGCGTAATAGGTGAATTTCCATCGAATGGCTTGCTCCATGATAAACGAACACTTCTGCTGGATACATCATGGACTTCTGTGCTCTGAGGAGCATCTGGTATATCTGAGAAGAAAACCATACTACAAGAAGTCAAAAAAGTGTTATACAAATCTTCACGTATGATGTAGAAATTAATATGCATCAAAGAGCTAATACATCGATGAACCAAAACTAGAAATTTTATAAAATATAATTTAAAGGAATAATTTATTCAGATATAAGGAAAAAAATCAAAGAAAAGAAGAATTAAACAATTTCTATTACACACTTTGTATTCAACAAGACTTTAAGATGCCTGTCTTTCAGAGTTACTTATTCACATCAGTTTTCTTACAGCAACTAAGAAAACATCATTGTGTAACTATGTTCATTAACCGCAACACGAACTATTTTCACTAGAATGATCCATAGTAAAATAATTTTTTATTACCTTTGTAATATGTAGATACACATATCCAAAAAAAGTCAGTAATCGACTTTTATTTTCGTAACCGTTTGTCACAAGTAAATAATTCCAGTTATAAAATTTATATGGCACTTTGTGTCATATAAATTTAGAATATATAGGAAGGAATTTAGAAATTTATACAGGTTTGGGATCATCATCTTAGCGTACTATTTACATCACACGCGCTATGGGGACTACGTACTATGGCCATAGTAAAGGTTAGGCTTACGTAATGAACGACTTTAGGTTTAGAATTCGATGACTTACGGATTCGATCTAGTACGTCATTCAGCCCATTTAGCGCTATGTCAGAACCGTCGTTCCAGGGCGGCTGTAGTTTAGGGGAAAGTTATTTCCGCCGAATCGGAACTCATAACTGCACCTTGCCATTTACGTTAAATCAATGATACCTACATTGATGCCCTGTGATTTACGTGTCATATCATATTTTTTGTCGCCAAGATGCCTGGTTCTCGAGCAAAATTTTGCATCAACTCAGACCGTGCCTGGAGATCTTGAATGAAGGCACATCTGGAAGGTGATCAAACAACAGATCACAAGGGAGTTCACCAGGAACAAGGGGCACACAGACCTGATCATTTCGAGGTTACTTTACACAGTTAAACTCCCCAGTCCCTAGAAGTGATCCAGGGAGGCATAACCCCCGGTCAACCCAATGGTGGACGGCAACGCGTCAACCAAAAAATCACAGACCATAGTTAGACATCAGTCGTCTCCAGTGTTGACCAAGGAGAGCTAGACCCCCAAGGAATACCTTCGACGTCAAACGATGTAACTTCCCCACAATCCAAGCGCAGACAAGACAGTAGTATCTTACGGTCTCTACCAAGTCTAAATCTACCACCGAGTAAACGCTGGTTCTAATTACTGTGAAGACTGTTAATTTTACCTCAGAAATCGAGTTTACCTAAGTACTGGTCCTAACCAGAATGCCGGGATAGCTCCTAGTCGAGCCCGGGGGCGTTTATAAGGCAGACTAAAGTCACGTCCGAAGAGCATTTGGGACGTCTGGGATGGGTAATGGCCGATACTCTTGTATACAGCCGTGCGATAAGTAAGTATCACGCCACCCTCCTCCAAGTGGTCTTTTCTGACTCCTTCTTCACTCCATCTGTGTGGGTGAGACGATGTTGAATTTTACTTAATGTACGATCGGATTAACCAGCTCGCATTTCTCTTGGAGCTGAGAACAATATCGAAAAACTTGCGGGCATGTATTTTTAGAAAGAGCTTTAGCTTTTCCGTGTGACGAACTTTTCTGATAACAGATAGTGGTGTCATAGTCATGAAGTGACTGTATCGATCTTTAAGAGCCAAATCAACGATAAGGAGCAAGGATTTTCTACCATAAAGATAATGGTGGAAATGTTCTACAACTTTAAATACGACAAGCAATAATTTCCTTGCTACATAGTAACTCCTCTTCGGCTTAGATAGATACTTGCTCCAATATGCTACGACATGTTCTTGACCATTTATTTTTTAGAACAAAGCAGCACTGATACTCTCATTGCTCGCATCCGTGTCAAGAATAAATAGATGGCCGAACTGAGGATACGTCAAGATTGTCACAGATGTTAAAAAAAACTTCGGTTTGTTAAATGCATCCTCACATTCTTTGGTCCACGAGAACTTTTGCTTACTCTCTGTCATCTTGTGAAAGGGTCTTGGGATGGAAGAAAACTCCTTTAAAGATCTATAGTAGATGCCAAAGCACCAGGAAACTTTGCAGCTGATGAACATTTTCAGGACGTCTCATAGGGTCTCGTAGGAACATTTTTCAGACGTCTTGATGGGTCTGAAAGATACTGACAGAGCAAATTATAGATAGAATAGAACATTGTCCTAAGCAGATATTTTATTTTTAATTGCATTCAAGTTTTAACATTGCTCTCTTCAATTTATGTATGAATCCAGCAGCCAAGCAGTGAAGTCGCTGAACACTGGTAGTTCGGTCCGGGGTTTGAATCCCAGCGAACGGGCTGGCTTCATGGACGTTTACGGGGTTTCCACCAAGCGTAACTTGTGTACGAGCCAGTTCCCTTTTAAAATCCTCCACAAAGGCATCCCTCCCCTTAGGCAGATATCTCTTGAGTTCTTTGCCGTAATTAAATAAAACCGAACAATATACGAATCCTGAGTTGTCAAATAAAGTTATTTCAAACTAAAAATAATTAAGTAGCTTCGCGAATTCTTGTCTTACGGGAGACACATCTTTTGTATTTTAAAATTTTTAATGAAGGAGGAAGAAAATATGTTATAATTTAATATTTTTTAATTGAAAGTATATATGTCTGTAACTAAATGCTGCGAAAGTGAAAGTCGGTCAAAGATTTTTCTGAACACCGTGTATAACTAATAGAACAAATACTAAATTTTAAAATTCTTTAATGGGTCATATTTATTAATCTATTTTGAAAATTTTTTCTTTAGTACTTACAATAATTTAATAATATTTTTTGCAGAAATGGCTTGCTCCTAATTTGAAGATAATTTGACGATTGAAAAAAAAAAGGATAGAGAATGTGGATAAGGGTTAAACCAGTAAATGACATTCCTCAGACCGATAGAAAGGCAAATCCTAAACGTATATTGATAAAAAAAAATAAGTGTTGATGTAAAATTTAAGTTCTTGGAAACTTAAACTACTACCGTGAAAATATTGTACAGTTTTGAAACGTTTAAAGTTTAGCTACCTGCGTAAGAACTTTGGTCCCACTGCAAGATCATTAAGGAGATAAATGATAAGAATTAAAGCGTAATGTCGGATAATTTCTTCGCTTTACTTTTGCTTGTTCAGCCACTTTAGCTTCTCCGGATCCTAATTATACCTGTGGGACAGTTTAAGAAGATTTTTTCCCGTAATGGTATTGGAATTTTTTAGATCAAGAAATTGAAAAGGCTTTTTTTTAACACTTTCTTATACAAGCTTTATATTGTTTACCTCTTAAGAGCTTAAACGTTATCGGATTATTTTTAGTTTATTACACATTATTTATATATTCCATTAATACTTATTAAATCTTTAGCCTAAGTAACGTTTCTTTTTTTTTATCTCATATAAGTATGCACACTCATATAAGTTTGCACCATAAATGACTATTTATGGCATTGCATTTTCCCGAGCCCAGATACGCCGAAACATAATTTAGCTTTTTCGTAACGTACTTTTCTGACACTCTACTTTACATAGATCCTTCTTCATTCTTATTCATGAATAAATATAACTGTTTCTAAACAAATGGGAAAACGTTAAAAGAATGTGTTTTCTTAAGAAAACTGAATGTATTTCAGAACTTATTCTATTTCCTTATTCTGTCGTTATATACTAAAGCAGTTTAAAAACAGAGGAAGAATATTTAATATAAATTATTTAGATATTTCTAATTATTGCCTTAAAGCAACAATATTAGTGAAGAAAAAATGTGAGAAAAAAACATAAACATGTTAAAATACGGTCATGGTAAACATGTTAAAATATACGTGCAAAAAAATGCCAGTTCTCTTTCCTGTTAATACAGTGTCTTTTTTGTAACGTAACTTTTAGTTATATTTCATAATTTTACGAAGATATCTTTTTAATTCCCTGAACGTTAGAGAATATATAAAATCATTAAATTTTTTTGAGCAAGGATGATGAAAAATGTGCAATGTCCTTCCGGGTTCGAACTCCGAACCTTCCACGTAGTAGTTGTACGTGCTTTTTAATAAAAGAAGGTACCAAGAAGGTACTTGGCACGAAGAAAGAAAATGAGATCTTTTAAACAATCTGAAAATAAACCAACATAAAGATTTTAACGCAAACAATACACATTAACACATTTTCTAGAGTTCGTGTGTTGGACGTGAAAGGAAATGGAAATGAAGAATGTGTAGGTGAACTGAATGACCTCATTTCAGCATGAAATGATCAATTTAATGTCAATAAATTATTTATAAAATCCTATAATTAGATTCTGGAATCTTCCAAATTTTGAAGAACATTAAAGATTCCAAAATTCGGATCTTTATCTCGCAAAATTAAATAAAATAATTTTTCGAATTTCCCGGTTGTATCAGGGTTGCCAGAAAGTGGCAGGGTTGTCAGATTTAGGGCGAAATCGCCCATTTGGCGATATTTGGCGACGAAACTGGAGATGCCATAGACGAAGCGAGAACATTCTAGAACCCATTTTTAGCGGTTTTCCTCGAGAATGTTCTCAAAGGTAGGTTAAAGCTATATATACCCTGCCTGCACGCGGCGAAAGTATCTATGTTGAGTTCAGTAGCAGTGTTTTGAGTTCAGAGATTGGCTTGAGAGTGACCGTACCGAGTCGGGAGCTGTACTTTACACCTTTTGTTGTGAAGCTGTGTTCACCGTTATACCCTGAAGGCTGTGTTGCTAATGTTTCAGCGTATTCGTAGTTTCTCGACAACTGTAAACATGTCTTTGGAACTGCCTTGTATAATACTGGCAAGTAAATTGCGTTTTGATTCTTCCTCAAGTGTTGTCATCAATACTCCAAATCCCCTAACTCGTAAAACGCAGCAATTTATAAATTAAAATATATATCTCCCTTCGCATTGCAATGCAGTAGTTTTTTCGTCGTTGATTGGATAAAGAATAACATCCAGGGAATATTATCTTTATTCCACGCACCGCCTACAAACGTTAGTGTCTTAAACAGCTGTAAATCAGTTCATTTTCCAATTTTGTTAAGATGAGGTTTAAAACTATAATTGTTTGTATTCAAAAATTACCTAAAAATCGTCTGAAAACTTATTTTTTAGTGATTAATATTAAATTTTAATTGTAGTTAATTAAAGTAATTAGTATATTTAAATGTAGCGTAATATATATATATATATTACATTTTTTACATAAATATTGTTATTATTGTTGCGTTCTATTTTAATTCTTCACAAATGTCTTATTTACTTTATTAACTCATGTTCTCTATGGGTAGAAAATTGGCAATATTGCTATACTTTTAAATACTACACTCCTCAAAAGTGAAATTACAACCCTAAGAAAGAATGTGCGTAGCGTCTTGCAAATTGCAGGAGCGAGAGTTGTGAGAGGGATATGCAAATGACAAAAGTTGCGCACGAATTGGATCATGTGGTACGCATATGTGGGATATAAACGTCAGCCACTTTCCCTTCTCATGAACAGCATCTGAGGGTTTACGGAGCATTGGAGACTTTAGAAGATCGAAAATGCATCTAAGACGTCAACGACCGCTTAACGACCTATTAAGTCGATCAGTTAACGACCAGGGAACGTGACCGTATTATCGAACTCCATGAACTTGGTTTGTCGCTGCGCAGAATAGCCACGACGAGGTACGACCATCCAACGTTGTGTCACACGATGGATTCAAGAAGGTGTACGTGCACGTCAAAAAGGAAATGGTGCGCACAGGTGCATGTCAGAACGCACAGACCGGCGTATTCGGCGGTCAACTATTGGGGAACCTTTCTTCAAATCACGTGACATCCGAAGCCGTTTGCCTCCAGGAGCAGGCAGATGTGTGTCCACCCAAACTATGCGCAAGTGATTGCATGAAGTACACTTGCGTTCACGGGTACCAACCACAGGGGTGCCATTAATTGCTGAACACATGACTAGACGTCTGGTGTGGTGTCAGCGCCATAGTGCGTAGACCATCGAATGGCTTCGGGTTTTATTCACGGATCTCGTTTTTGTATGTGGAGCAAAGACGGCTGTCGGCGGATAAGGCGGCAATCCGAAGAATGCTACGAAACAGCCCATTTCGCCGAGCGTCACACCGGTCCTGCACCGGGCATTATGGTTTGGGGTGGCATAATGTTTGATCGCAAGACGCCCCTGGTACACATAAGCGGAAGTTTGACAGCGGACCGCTACGCCACGTTGTGGAGCCTCTTGTACTGCCCTTGTCGTAGGACGCTCTCAACACAGTATTCCAGCAAGACAATGCCAAGCCGCATGTCGTACGGCGTACTCTTAACAGCCTGACCGGATCTGACATCCTACCCTGGCCGGCAACCTTTCCAGATCTGAATACCATCGAACACCTGTGGGATGTCATTGAACGTGACATTAACCGAGGAACACAGCCGCAAACCCTGGATGATCTGCGTACACAGTAGATGTGGCTTGGCAAAGGCTATCTAGGCAACCATCAATGAACTCTTTGATAGCATGCCCCGCCGAATTGCGGCCTGTATCGCTGCCCGAGGTGGGCACATTATATAGTAAATAAATTGCTTTGTAATGATTTTATGTGTCTATTTGTTTTAATCATTTGCATAGCCATCTCACAACTCTCGATCCTGCAGTTTGCATGACGCTACAAGTATTCTTTCTATGTGTTGAAATTTCATTTTTGAGGAGTGTAATATCTAGTTATTTAATAGATAGAGGACTTTCGTAATTTGCAATTAAATATACTTTGCAATATATGCAATTGCAATATATGCAATTGACCAATTAAAACTAATAATAAATTAATTACTTTTTCAAAATTTAATGACTTCGCCATAAAATAGATTATTTTGCAAAATGTTTTTCGAAATAAGCTCCGTTATAAAGCTATGCTTTTTTTAACCCCATTAAATTTCAAATCATTTTAAACTACCATTTTTCATTAGTCATTACGAAATCTGAATATTTTTCTAAACAACAGAAAATAATTACGCATTCCTTCCGTGTATACTTGTACTCCCATGAACAGCAAACATTATTTGGACATATTTTGTGCAAAGGCACAGCATATTTCAAAAGATCCTCTCGCTGTCGGCCATATATAGTGACCATATTGAGACTCAGGAAAAAATGTATCATAAATCGCTGTCGAGATGGGATTTATCACTTGGGTCAGTAGTACTTTGATACTTTGGTAGATTTATTGGCATGCAGCGGGTGAAAATTAATCCTGTTCTTGCCATCGTGATAGAATCCAAAATTAGGTCTGATCTGTGTAGAAGTCCGAAGAGAAAATTTTTTCAAATGACGTAAATATCAAGGACGAAAATACAGAAGCGCT
Source organism: Stegodyphus mimosarum (assembly GCA_000611955.2). Lineage (NCBI taxonomy): Eukaryota > Metazoa > Arthropoda > Arachnida > Araneae > Eresidae > Stegodyphus > Stegodyphus mimosarum. The sequence goes on from KK117280.1 coordinate 431,726, forward strand.
TCGCTTTGCTCCTGTGTTGAACATGTGAGCGACGTGGATGAATCAGGAAACGTGAGAGGAGCTTGCCAACTATTTCTTGAAATGCAATTTGCATACGTAACGTCAATAAAAGTACAATAATTAAAGAAGGTATATTCTAGGACCACTCAAAATTCATAATAGGATTTTTGTGGTTGGGACAGAAAGGAGTCACTCAGAGTAATTAATTTGATGAAAACATTTCATCATCTGAAATGAATCTTCAAACAGGTGCCCTGCGCACTGGCTGGGGTCACCTGGCTTTCTTCCTTTCGCTTTTAGTTTGCCAGAGCATCTTTCTCTCAATAGCAGCCCAGGCAGAAAAATTGCCCGAAACAGTTGTTCGTGTGAAACAAATGCGTGTGTGATATGGGCCTCACACACGGAGACTCTCATACTTGTGTATTTGGTCTTTTTTGTCCTTCCAGAAGATTTCATCCACTCTTTTCAGCCACTTTAATTTCTGACACGCATTAAAATTATAACTGGAAATATTACCCCAAAAATATTAAAATTTATCTGTCGAATGATGCAAGCCTAAAATATTCCTTGCAGGTTATATACAGCAATTTGTCTGTGATTAAAAAATTCAGAATCAGTCATCTGAAAGCATTGACTGAATTATTCCTCTATAGCTGTAAAAGTGGAGAAAAGTCCAGTTAATCTATCAATACTAAATCTATACCTTAGATAAAATATTGAAAATTTTAAATCACTGCTCGAACACACACTGATAGATATTCATGTGCTTAACTTAAGGACAATAACACCCTTATCTGAGTTAAAATCACACGCAAAATAACCGTTATTGGAGATGTGAAAGCAGGAAAAATCAGCGTAATAATCATATATTCGCGATAACAATGAGAGGAAGGAAGCCAAGCTATTGGCGCCAGGATTATACAGGATTCCTTTCCAATTTGCTTTAATTTACATTTGTCTAACTAAGACAGCCTTTCTCATTTATGAAAATCTTTCAGTTCTAGTTAATGGTCTCAATTCCAATCGATCTGTACCCTTAGCTTTAAAGGAAGTTATTGCTTGATTTCCTTTCACTAATTACTATTATCGCCTGAGCACAGACTTCTCGTTCATTATTTGCACTTCTTCAGCTGATGAAGTAGGTTCTATATTTGAACCTTAAAACTAATCATGAAAATTTACGAACATTACGTATTGTCTTAACGCCTCTAATAATATCGTTAGTTGTAAAACACACAGTTAGTATTAAAACAGATTTTTATTTAACTCGCATTACCAAACACGTTAATATAAAATAATTGCATTGCTATTTAACAATTTCCCTCTAACGTAAAAAATTACCGTTAAAAATTAAATTTCATGCTACCATAAAGACGCGCACTTACCCATATTTCATTCATTTCACTTGCATAGAGACTTAGTAATACTCAAACTTTAAATACTCATTAACTTCGATTTATTAGGAATTATTTGCATATGATTGCAAAATATAAGAAGTGATTATATATTTGGAATAGTGCTAAAACATGAAACTCAGATATTTGGGACATTGGGAAAAACTTGTTGGAAAATATACCGACTTAATTTCTAAGCTTTTATCTCTTGCATTTAAACTACATACTGTATATTCCTGAGCATAACACGCATTTTTAATACAAAAAATAGGACCGAAATTTACGAGTGCGTATTATACGCTGTATATAAAAGTGGTAGCTTAAAAATAAGGAAAAATTTAGATTTTTACATGCACCAAAAAGCTGCTTATTTAAAAGAAATGACATATCTTATGAAATTAAACATTTTCATTATTGGTTAACATTAAGAGTTTGTCATGATCGTCTTCCGTTATAACTTTACAGATACTGTTGTAAATAGTGCAAAGAGGTACGTCTTATAAGTTTTTTTCACAAATGCGTGAAACCTTCTTAATATTTCTGAGCTACACAATAGTTCTATTAAAGCTACAGAATAGTTCTTTGCACATTTATGTATTGTACCTTTCAAGATATTTCGAGAAATTAGCTGTTAGACCGTGAAGTCTTACCTTGTATCGTGAGTTGTATATTCTTACTATCTTCTCCATAGTCATTGACAGAAGTGCATGTGAATAATGCGGAATCCTTTTTTTCAACCTTATCGATGACGAGTTTAGATTGTCCCCCGAGTGGCAGATCTTCAGAAATGTGTGAATACCTATGTTATAATTAAAATAGAAAAAAAATGTTTTTATCATTTAATAGATATAAATGACGTACGTAAGTGACCAATATCAACCTTAGTATTAAAAACTAGCACAAATTCAAAGTCTAATTGTAATTATAAAGGAAAATGTGTCTTTCCTCAGGACTCCAAGTATACGAAGCAAGAGAATTTTCCACATTTGAAATAAAAGGAAAATAATTTGCCTTCTCTGCTTATTAGTATTCCAATAGGCTTTACCAGGAAATTTATGTAAATAAGCAGAAATTTATTATTAATTTTTAAAAACATTTTTATCAGAATTGAAAAAAAATATTTAAACTAAAATTATTCTATGATTACCTTACAGTCAATGTAGCTATTCATCAAATATATCTCATAGTTCCGTTTCCGAAATTTAATAATAAAAAATTTCGCATGCATGAAGAACATACAATTATTCGGTTCTTTATACACTTATGCATAGTTTATGCCTATGCTTAACACAATGACCCTACATAAAAGTAACAAAATAAATTAGTCAGAACTGCAAAGAGGAAGGCTTATGACGACACCCTGACATCCGAACTAAGACAATATTGCTTCTGGCAATAAAAGCTAAAAGGAGAAGATAAAAAGAAGTGTTCCAACATTCAAACAAAAATCATATATAGTGTACACTCGATTATCCATGCTAATGTCGGAGAAGCAGGTCACGGATAATTGAAACACACGATAATCCCACTTATCTAGTTTTTCCATGTTTATTTCTTTAAAAAAATCACTAATTTTTTTTGGATTCGAGAATGTTTAAATATTTGTCGAATTTCACTGCGTATTTTTCGAAGTGCTATTTTACCACTGAATTCGAATCCCCTTTGGCTGACGAAACCCAACATAATTCAACAGAAGTTATTGTAGTGTGGGAACTAATGAAATTTTTAGTTCTATAAATCTTCTATTTCTATTGTTACGATTTTTCCTTCGTACGTACGCTAAGGGGTTCCTGGATTAGGAGTGAATAACAACGACGCTTGATGAAGTATCAAAACACACATTACTGACCAGTAATTTTCAAGACAGCTCCAAAATCACGCTTACAGTCGTCAAAGAACTACTATAAACACCCTGAGGCAATCAGCGACATAGCCTTCATTCTATCAGGCTATAATGGTGGAGACAGCTTCACGGCAAAGCACTAGAGTAAGGCTCCCGACTCTGCTCGGTCGCTCTCGGAACACTGCGTACTCTCGAGAGTCTGCATGCTACAACTCCGAATACACTGGACGATGCACTAAAGTACAGTTTCCGATTCGGTTCGGTCGTTCCGGGAGCTCAACACACTCTGAGATGAAACTCGACGATGCACTGCCTCGCGATACACTAAGAGACTCTCTAGGTGTACTCGACGACCAACTCCGCACCACGAGACACTCGCTCACTGACTATCTATCAACTATCAACTCAATAAGCTTCGCACTGACTGTAAGCGTGATTTTGGAGCTGTATTAAAAATATTGGCCAATAAAGTGTGTTTTTATAGTTCATAAGTGTCGTCGTTATTCACTCCAAATCCTCTAACCCCTTAATGTGCGTACGAAGAAAGAAGCATAACAACTGGTGTCTGAAGTAGCATTCGTGAAATTTAAAAGCCAGGTCAACGAAGCATGATCCGTGCGGAGTAGGAGTTTTCTGCCATAGAGATAATGATGGAAATGTTCTACGGCTTTACCTATGACGAGCAATTCTTTCCTGGTGATACAGTTATTCCTCTCCGGTTTAGACTGGCACTTGCTCCAGTAAGCCACTACACGTTCTTGGCCCTCTATTTCTAGGGACAAAACAGCACCGACACTTTCATTGCTCGCGTCCGTGTCGAGAATATAAGGTCTGTCGAGCTGAGGATACGTCAGGACTGGAGCAGATGTAAAAGCTTCCTTCAGGTTTTTAAATGCATCCTCACATTCTTTTGCCCACAAGAACTTCTGCTTGTTCTCTGTCAGCTTCTGAAGGGGCTGACAATATCACAATATCTCACAGCCCGATTGTAATTAAAATTGTTTTATTTCCCCGTGCAATGCAGCACGAGACTTATTTGAAAAGAAAGCTACGCCGGAAATGTAAAAGTACAAGAACGTTTGCATTTAATGTTTAATAAGTAGCTATATAAATACAAAATCCGTAATACTATTAGGAAGAATATTTCTTCATAAGTGTTTCAGGCTTTACGTTCCACCAACCTTTTAGTGTTCTTTGTATGGCATCCAAAATAGTCAATGTTTTTTCAGAATTTCATTAAATCATCATCTTTCTCAGCAAGAGAACGATGCCTTCCAAGATGCCCATACAGAAAGAACTGAATGAGGTAATCGTCGAAACTAATCCTAAAGAGGCAATTCAGCGGTATTTAGAGCATTTTCGGATTTGACCATGTTTGTTCTTTAAATGCGGTTGCTCATAACGTTGAGTGTGTATTTGTGGGTACTCCCACGCAGGGATAATCTGTACACCGGATAATCGGAAACTGGATAATCGAGAGTGTGCTGAAGAAATTTCCGTGAAAGACTGAATACATAAAATATTTATTTATTTATTTTTATAGAAAAAGCTCTCTAACTAAAACAAGGCATTTATTCATAATTAATAACACATTCATTTAATTAGCAAAACTATTTTAATTTACAAATTAGCCCTTGATTGATCCAGGATTTAAAATTTACGAAATTTGCTGTTTATGTGACATGACGCATAACTTTACAATATGATTAGTGCTGCATTGAATGCAAAAGTATTCACTTTTTAAGTTTTATTTATTTATAATTTTATTTCTTTATTTGCTTTTCTTTGTTATAAACTAAATTAAAGATTATCGTATAATTTTTTCATGCCAATACCATAATATCCATTCTGATGTAACATGCTTTGCACAGCTTAGAAGAAAATTATATTCGAAGCTGACGTTTTTGTAATGTAATAAAAAAAATATTTCTCAAAGCAACTTAAATATTGCATGGATGTAAAATGCAGATATGCTGTCGTCTAATATTAATTTAAACTGTAAAAAGTGTAATTACCGAAATAAGCAGAAATTATTTTATTGCATCAAAGCTGTCTAAATAAATTGTTATCGTATCTTTTAAATCTTGAAAAATACCATTAATTGAAATTAGAACTACATTTATTCTGTTTGCTAACAAAAGCAAATTAGATTAAAATATGCGGAAATATTTAAATATAAAATTAAACATAAAGGATGTATGATTAAAAAGTTGTTAACTTTTCATTACAACCCTAATTTCTAAATTAAATTAAAGATTTTAGAAGTCAAATGCCAATATATTTCACCATGTAATGTATCATATTTTATCCTATTAAGTATTTCTAATACTTCATTTTAGTTCCTGAACTTCAGATTTAAAAAGAGATTACATAATGAAACTAAACTAAATAATAATAACATAACATAATGAAACATAATGATTACATAATGAAACTAAATCTATCTTTCTCTCTTTTTTCCCTCCTCACAAATTAGATATTTACCTTAGCATTGGATCAGAATTATATGCATTGCGACTAAATCTAGGTTAGAAAATATGCAATCTTACCCTTATAAAATAAGCAGACTAGGTAAAGACATCAATACTGCAATCATAAAATCCTTTGAAATTTTCATTAGTTTATGAAGAAAAATTTAATTTGAGACATTAACACAGATTTAAATGAGGCAGTGTTTTTGTCGTTTTTAAGGCATTTAAGTATAGCTGTGTAGTTTAAAATTTTTAAGAAAGAATGTGCAGGGGGAACATTTTTCACTGATAAGTAAATTGGTACAGAACTGAAAGCATTGAAATATATATTACATCTGTACACATGAGACGATAAATACGAGATTCAGATTTATTCGGAAAACATTTTCGTAAGCTAAATCAAAGATCACCTTATAATTTTTACATTTTGGTATCATGATATCTACTGTGAAGTAATATGTTCTTCACATTTCAGTTAAACAAAATTACCTTTTCAGCTAAAATTCGCGTAGTGCAATGAAGGAAATGAATTTCATCGTTTTTTATAATATTTTAATACTACAAAAATTGAAGATAAGCAGATTACTTAAATATTATTCAAGGAACTGGTAACAAAATGCGCTCTTACTTTTATTTTCATGACATTAAAGTAAATACCTTATCCACGAAATAAAATTCGTATCCCACTTGTAAAACAAAATGTAAATATTCTATCTATTACAAAACAGTTCTTTTAAGCATAAGAATTCCTCTTTACTTTGACAGTTAAATTATTCTCAACCCCACACTTGTCATTTTGCGTTTCAACTACTTTAATAAGAGCAAAATCAATATCGAACGAACCGTGATTCGGCAAGAGGATCTAAAATGACACCATTTTTCTTCCAAGTGAAAGACATAGGCTTGTCGCCCACGGCTCTGCATTCCAAAGTAGCTCTTTCTCCTCTCCTAGCTGCCATCATGGTATATTTTGAATGAAACTGTGGGGCACCTGAAAGTATAAAATTTCCAAGGAGTAATATTTAAACAACAATCAAAATTTCAAGTTTCTCTTTCAGCTTTCAAAGGAGATGTGTGTAAATACTTACAGAAACAAAAGTAGAATTTCAGTTTGAAATTCCATAATATGTTTCTCTTTTAATAATGCTGAAGTCAAAACGTTTTTTTAAAACCTCAAAGTAAACCTCTTAATAATATTTCTAGTTCGCAGGTTTAGTACCCAGACAAACTAATAGAAAATATTATAATTTGAGGGAAACGTTCCTCCCAAAAATTCCATTAATTTATGATGGAAACTCTCAAAATTCCGTTAATTTATAATGAAATATTGCTATTTTAAATCGTTTTAAATATAGAATTGTATGTACCATAACTTTAATTTCTGGAATACTAATTCTTAAACTCGTAGACCTGTCATAGCTACTTAACTTAAATTTGCTCCAATTGTTAAAATGAAATTTGGAAACTAAGGCAGCAGTTTTTTTTAATACTATGATTTTTCATGTTTCTAAAAATAAAGGAGATGTGTGTAAATACTTACAGAAACAAAAATAGAATTTTAGTTTGAAGTTCCATAAAGTGTTTCTCTTTTAATAATGCTAAAGTCAACAAAGTTTTTAAAATCTCAAAGAAAACCTCTTAATATTATTTCTAGTTCGCAGGTTTAGTACCCAGACAAAGTAACAGAAAATATTGTGATTTGAGGGAAATATTCCTCCCCAAAATTCCGTTAATTTATGATGAAATATTTCTATTTTAAATCATTTTAAATATAAAATTTTATGTACTATAATTTCCGTAATACTAATATTCTTAAACCTGTAGACCTGTCATAACTACTTATCTTAAATTTGCTGCAAGTGTTAAAATGAAATTTGGAAACTAAGAAGTTTTAATAATAAACTCTTAATGGTGTTAAACTGCAATTTTACGTTCCAGGTTATAATTTGTGTTGTTGCACTTCAAAAACGATTATATGCAAGTGATTCATCGCAGATCTAGCACGTCATCCACTGCAGTTATGGATATAGGTATTATCTATCATGGACACACAACGAAACATAAAATTTTTCTATGGAGCCATGAGGAAGATGAAATTTAATTTGGATCAAGAAACCTCCCTCTAGAACAATAGCTGGGCCGAAAGTCGTTGCAATGGCATTGGGATCACTGCCTAAAATTAAAAAGATAATTGTTTCACTTACATCAGTGTAACCCGTACTTAGAGGCATGTGAATTCTCTGCATTTTCAACTCTCAGAAGACAACTACGCTTAAGAAGTTTCGCTTTAGATAAGATTGTCGAAAAACTATTGTCACTCTGCTAAAAGGGATGCAAAAATAGTTTATTTTCTTCTTCTGGAATCGCTTAAAAATACTGTGATATTTAATTCAGTATGAAGGATTCTACTTAGAATTAAAATACTTAAAATACAGAGAGTTTAAATAGGGAAATTGAATAAAAGAACAAGTGTTAAACATTTTCCTGCAGTCTGTGTAAACAAGTTAACTATTTAAATAATTTATTTGGAATAAACAAAGTCATTATAATTTTTCTCTTTCCTATATCGTGTCCCTGGCTTTTGTGTTATTAAAAACTATGAAAAATAATTTAATTTTTTATTCAGCATCTATAATTTCTCATGTTATCTCTAAAGAGATTACTTACTATGGACAGACAGACGCACAACCGTGCTGAGACCAGTTCCAATTCCATTGTTGGCTTCGCATAAGTAATATCCAGAATCTGTTGTCTCTACGTTTCGGAAATTGAGTGATCCGTTCACCAAAATGTGAACATGAGAGCTGCTTACTATAGTCTTGAACTTTTCAGGAGGTTCCCCTAGAATGCAATTTTTTAAAGAGTTAAAAAATGAAAAATGTTATGTATTAACAAATTTAAAAAAAACCTTGTACTTAATGCATATTTAAATTATTATAACGAACTCCCCCCCCAAAAAAAAGAAGCTATTTATTGTCGAGTTATGTCAGAGAAGTGTTTCTAATTAACATTATATAGCGACTAAGATAGTATTGGGACCAGGAAATGAAAATTTACTCTGTGATTACTTACAGTCTAATCTTTGGTTTATCGGACTGTGGTTGCAGTTGTTACGTCGTAGAGGAACAGGAGGAAATAACTTTAATTTCTCATAATATAAAATATTTACGTGATCTATAAAAAATAGTGAGTCATAGAAAGAAAACTATTTTATGCAAATGAACTTGTAATTGAACTTGTAACTGTAATGTGACAGTAATTACATTACAGTTACAAGCATCTGTACCTGTAATCCATTCCGCATCTGTACCTGAAGTTCGTATGGAACAGAAAATCACTTCAGTATGAAATTAAGTAAAATTCAAATTTAAATTGAATTTAGTTTCCGAATAAAACGCTATGTGGCTCCAGGAAGACTGAAGAGGGCCAAGTGTCTGTTTCTTCTTAGATGCATAGAAGTTTCGTCGATATCAATTTAACGCTTTGCTTGGTTTTAAAATTTCAGGCTTATTTACACGAGAAAATTTCATATTAAAATAGCATGTTATAAAAGCAGTATGTTTCAGAAAGTAACCCTTGAAGCAATTTTACATAAAGTTCTTGGGAGTTTAATAATACGTTTGTTATAATTACAGTGTTTATAGTTTTAGATATATGAATTGAGTTATGTTCACGGCTGCTGTTGAACGAAAGAGAATTTAAGAGGAATAGAAAGGGGATTTGACTTTGTCAATGTATATTTGTACTCCAGATCACATACAGGCCTCTATCAAACATGTTACCAAATCTCAGTTCCTCGATGAAAGAAGCACTTCTGGAGTCTGTTGTGAGGGTATCTGATTGATTAAATTATCTTTAGAGTAATTAGGATTATTTTTTGGACGCAGGAGAAAAGAAAAATGAGCAATGCCCTCGCCCGGACTCGAACCGCGGACCTCTCGAATACGCGCAGAGCTTGCTGATCACTACACCACGAGGGCATGTGAAGAAGGCGGAAGAAATACCTTATAGTACAACTACACTGACTTCCAAAAGATGTTGCATCTTTCAAAAAATTGCAAAACACAAATCAACGAATACTACTTTGATTGACACAAAATTCGGCACGAAAGTAGCATATATATTTATGCATAAAACAAAATCAATAATTATATACAGAAATGAAAAAAATATTAAATTTTTGTAAGTTATCAGATAATGACATACATTATACATTAATTAAGTGAAAATAAACAGCATAAAATGAAAAAAAGGACATTAATAGGGTATGTGATCCCCCTCATCTGTATACAAAGTTTACACCTTGTGGCCATGCTTTCAATTAGGTGGTCAACCACCGCAGAATTAAGCAATGGCCATTCTTCTTGTAGAGCAGTTTCCAGCTAAATAAGAGTGGCTGGAGGTGGGAAACGTGAAAATACAACACGGCCGAGAGCATCCCAAAGATTTTCAATGGGATTAAGGTTGGGCGAATACGCTGGCCACGCCATACGCGCAATCTCTTCACTCTTCAGGTAGTCATCGACGATGTCAGCTCTATGGGGACGTGCGTTATTGTCCATTAAAACAAAATTAGGGCGAACTGTTGTAGCGTACAATCTCACAATGGGTTCTAGGACTTCATCTCGATACCGGATAGCCGTCAAAGAACCTCGTTTAAAGATGTGCAGGTCGGTGCGGTATCCTGATGAAATCCCTGCCCACACCATAATGCTTTCACCTCGGAATGCGTGATGTTTGGTGATGTTTTCGGACTGATTGCGTGTTCGTTGTTCGAGTCATATCCTTATACGCTTGTCATCTGGCTCCAGAGCAAATCTTGACTCATCAGTAAACATGACATTGCCCCAGTCAGACACATTCCAATTGACATGTGTTCTGGTGCAATTGTTCTGGTGGTCGCGGGACCAGATGTTCTGATGCAATTTGTCGCGTCACCAAATGTTCTGGTACCAAATATTCTAGTCTTATGGTACCAGACGTTAAATACTAACTGTTACAATTAAAACCTGAAATTAAATAATTTGCCTACAGTAATATCAAAACCAAAATTCATTGCGTTGTGTATATCCTTCCCAAAACTAACCCGAACAACCCCTAAGACCAAGCAGGAGTACTGGTGTTAAGAACATTCACACAAGTCATCATAAGAAAAACTCTGAATCAATTATATATATATAACCAAGGATATTTATTGCAGCATTATAAGGAAGACACTCAATCTTTCAACTTAAATTTCTAAATCTATGGTACCAGGGTGACAACTATTTAAAATAATGCATTTAGAATTATAATATATGTTGCTATTTTCAAATATGCACCGAGATGAATTAATCAAAATTTACACCGTAAAAATTAATATTAACTTTTCATATGCAGTTATCAAACTCTGCTGGCCAGCATAAAAATACACAGGAATTTAATGAATCACCGAGCATGGTGTCTTTACCAATATTGATAGAGATTACTTAGTTCAAGAAATTTCTTAATTTACTCAGGTAAAAATTACATACATAAATTTAGCAATCCCTTAGGCAGTTAGAAAATATTACATATTCAAGTAGACCCGTTGGAGAAAAATGATTACATTTATTCCTACATTCAATTACTCAATTAAAGTTAAAGTAGAATTTAAATTTTTAATCGTTCCTTAATTTGCAAAAGTTAAAGTTAATTCTCAACCAAAAATAGTAACAACTTAAAGTAAAAAGGTAAAATTTAGATAAGTTAACAAATTTAATATCTGTCTTAATTCATTATTTATAAATTTTAAATTACAAACCAAGTTAAGGTTAAAAGTCCTATATAGAGTAATAGTGCAGCAGTTGCTTAAATACACAGCCTGGATTTAAGATCCAGCAGAAATACCTTTGACTAAAAGTTAAATAGAATTTAATTGGAAATTAAATACACATATAATTACTCCTTACTTTAAGAATTCATTACTGGAAAACTTTTCTTCAATTAATCAAATCTCTTAAAAAATTTTAATTAGCCTTATTTCTTAGGAAACATGTTCACGGAATTTAGGTTGCAAGCTGTACTAAATTTCAGGTGAAATTAACAATCAAAAGGTTGAACTCACTTGAAGGGAAGTATTTTAAACTTAACTAAGCCTTGCTAGTTTATCAGATGGAACAATCTCCAGACGAGCAGCCGTTTGAAGTAGTAACCAAGAAGCTCTCCCTTGGGCATGATTCCAACCCGCACAGAGATGATGTTAGCAGTCCTGAAGGATGTCGGAAGATGAAGTAAGCATAGATGTTTCCAGAAGGAAGATGAAAACTGGACCCATAGACCGATGTGAAGAAGGTGGAAACTTGTAGTTCACAGAACTAGACCCATTCTGGAGAGTTGATGGTAGTACTCGGATCTAAGTTGCATCCACTATGGTGTTAATGAATTGATTCGATGAGAAAAAACACCATTCTAGACTCCTACACGGGGATGGTAAAGTGCGGAGGTTCAATTCATTGTTTTAGATGTACATCTTTAGGACGTAAACATGTCCACTACCGGCCCCCGGGTCAACATTTGCTCTTCCAGAGGAAGAAAAATGAAGCGTCTTCTTTCAGCTGCAAATCCAAGGCAAAAAGGGGGCTGAGCATGGCCTTGCATGACGATTTTAATCGTCCAGAATCCAGAATTTTCGAAAATCACCAAATTTGGTGAATTAGTATGCAAATCTCGCCAAACACAAAACAGTGCTGCGAAAACTTAGTTTTTCCTTCTTCACACCAAAAAAAATTCCACCCTCGCCACCCCCTTCGCCAACAAGGAGGGGTGAGGGAAA
>KK117280.1:444454-475814 GCA_000611955.2 Stegodyphus mimosarum
ATGGGTTCTAGGACTTCATCTCGCTACCGGAGAGCCGTCAAAGAACCCCATTTAAAGATGTGCATGTCGGTGCGATATCCTAATAAAATCCCTGCTCACACCATAATGCTTCCGCCTCGGAATGCATGATCTTCGGTGACATTTTGAGACTGATTGCGGGTTCGTTGTTCACGCCATATCCTTATACTCTTGTCATCTGGCTCCAGAGCAAATCTCGACTCATCAGTAAACATGACATTGTCCCAGTCAGACACATTCCAATTGATATGTTCCCGGCACCACTGTAATCGTGTCCCTCTTGATTGGATGGGTAGACGAACACAAACTCGAGGTACCCGGGCGTACAGTCTACTCATATATAATCTTCGGCGTTCAGTACCTGCAGATATCGCCTTACCAATGGACGCTGTAACCATAGATGTCACACGTGTGGAGGTCGCTCTGCGATTCCGCTTGGCTACCATAGCAATATATCGATCTTCTGCGGGTGTTGTAATCTTTGGGCGTCCGGTTACGGGCCTTCGGACAACTGTCTGTGTGGTTTGGAATTGTTTCCATAAACGTGAAATTACAGAATGATGAACGCCGAAGAAAAGAGCAACATCTGTGATCGACTATCCTGCTTCAATGCGGCCGACAGCACGCCAGTGCTCAGAATCTTCCATTAGTCTTCTGGAAGTCATAGAAACACGTATGTCTTGAAAACAAATTCTACGAGAGTTTTAAACACCTTCTATCAGCACTTACAATCAACTTCTGTAACCGTTCATAAAGCTGGCTTCTTATAAGACTGTCGTTTTTGCATATTTCTTGACATGAAAGCGCGATTGGCTGTTACCTAATATATTTGCATACTTCCATCCACCAAAAACATATGCAATGCCTCTGGCCGCTCAGGAACAGAGATTGTAAGCGTTTTAACACGTTTTAGTAAATTTTCAACACTAGTCAGCGCGTTTCTTCTATCACTCGATAATGATTGTGATTTCAAATTTTCTAGTTCAGTCTGCTTCTCAATTTGGGCTAATTTAAGACGTTTGATCTCTAACAGATAGTGTTCATTACTTGTTTTAGGCGTCCAATCCTCGGCGATCGATTTGCCGACAGCAAGAACAAATTCAACGTTCGTTTTAAAGACATCAGAATTTTCGATAATTTTTATAATGTCAGCTTTTTTGGCATTTTCTGGAACATTCTCTCTAATATTTTCAGCAAGTAATTTTAAATCACTCTTGTTTGAATTATTTAAGAAACTCATTTTAAAAATGAAACAGAAGTAGCACTATTTTGCAGAAATAAAGGAAGAAAAGTTTTCACAGTACCTTTGATGAAGTTCGCCGGCTTCGAGCCCCCCATAGTTGTGGGGGTGACGTCTTATCAATAAATAGAGATTACTCCTACTGTTCAAAGTATCAGGTTTTATTCTTGGTTCACAGAAGAAAAGATAAACGGGATGAGTATACACAGATGGATTAAATATGTTTTGGAGAGGTATCACAACACAACAGCTGACCCCCTACGTGTGGTCACTTTTGGATAATTCCAGATCCGATCACCTACGCGCAACCGGTAAGCGCCTAGTTGTAGCTCCTTCGCGAGCACCGCTTCTCTCTGCTTTCTCTAACCAAATAGAGCTGTGTTTACCTGGAGCGTTCCTACCGTAGATATAGATAGCGACATCTGGTGCTCGTTGAGGCAAGGACTTTGTTTTTTCTTATTTACGATTTGTAAGTTTCGTGTGATACTTTGTGGTGCACGAGGATTACGCTTTCTTTAAATAAAAAAATGCTTTTTGTTTTTATGCGTGAAATTCATGGACGTCTTTGAGGACAAATTTACTATTTGTGTACAAAACCATAAGAAATTCGAACCTCATCATTATATCAAACTTTCTTAATCAAAGAAGAAATGTGTTTTAGTTTTATTAAATAATTATTTAACTTATTAGCTTGCTGTATTAACGTTATTACGTTCAGTATTAACGACTGAGACATAAATTTTCGAAATATTTGTTTCTCTGCGATACATTTAAATTTCTTCTCGCATTAATTCAATTTATATGCGCATATATGAAATTCTTTAAGAAATTATCTGCTGTTCCGTCAGTTTAATCATCTGTAGGGGTTAAAGGCTGAAAGAAAATAATTGACCATGGTTAGTTATGGTTATTAGTTAGTTACGCTCTAAAAATTTATACTTCACAGTATTTTTGCATTGTCTTGGTTCTTGGATTTGGAGTAACTGAAGATAACACTTGATGGAGAATCCAAAATAATGTTCCAGAGAAAACTGCTAAGAATGCGTTATAGAATATTTTTGGTCCGTCTATGGCATATCGGCAATTTTGTCGCCAAATGGAAGATTTTGCGCCAAATCGGGAAACCGCAACACTGCTTTGCGGGGAATCTATCTTACCGCAGCAGGGCTCTTCGCAACAATATATATATATACACATATGAATGATTAGTTTTAGACATCGACCACCGCATCTCCACCAGTAAGCACTGTTGCACAGGGCATTTCGAAAGACACGTTTACAATTGCCGAAAAACTACGAGAAACACGCTGAAACACTGAGCAACACAACTTTCAGGCTATAACGATTAGGACAGCTTCATGGCAAAGCACTAAACACCTCCCGACGCGGTCGATCTCTCTTAAGCTAAGTTCTGAATTCAAAACACACTACCGCACTACTCAAGATATGGCCCACCAGCGGCCGAGCGGTAAAGACGCTGAACACTGGTAGTTCGGTCCGAGGTTCGAATCCCGCGAACGGGCTGGCTGCATGGGCGTTTTCGTGGTTTTCCCCATGTGTAACGTGTATACGAGCCAGTTTCCCTTAGAAAGTCCTCCACGAAGGCATCCCTCCCCTTAGGCAGATAGCCCTCGTGTGCTTTGCCATAACTGAATAACCTAACCTAACCTACTCAAGATACTACTCTCTATCACTTAAAATACTGCTACTCCGCATACAGGCAGGGTATATATAGCTTTAACCTATTCTTGAGAAGGTTCCAGAGAAAACTGCTAAGAATGTGTTATAGAATATTCTTGGTCCGTCTATGGCATATCGGCAGTTTTGTCGCCAAATGGCAGATTTCGCGCCAAATCTGGCAACCGTAACACTGCTTTGCGGTGAAGCTATCTTACCGCAGCAAGGCACTTCGCAACAATATATATATATATATACATATATATATATATATATGAATCATTAGTTTTAGACATCGATCAACGTAGTATCTCCAGCACAGCTGCTGCTTTTACTGTCATCCAATTAGTTTAACTCACAACTTCCACAACAAATTCATAGAAAATTTATTTATTATCAAGCATTATTTATTTTTTATAATACTATGTTATTTCTTTACTATGTTGCGTTGTTTTCCTACAACAAATAAATTTTTTACAGATTTGTGGCAGAATTGCGTTTAACAAAATTGCTAAATTTCCCGCTGGTGGCAAATATTTTTCATACGCGAAGAAACTGCACATTTTCAAAATTTTTTACTTAAAACTATATTTATTTAACGGTTTCTGGAATGCATCATACAATTTAGGTCACAAAATAGCATGCATCTGCATTTAATCTGCAATAATTGATGTTACTTGAGTTTCAGATATCGATTTTTCGAAAACACAGTTAAGTATCTAGAACCAGATGTCAGATAAAAATGTATCTGGACACATATTTTGAAAAATTGAACCGCAAGTTTATGTTTTACCTAACGTAGTCCATTAAGTAAAATTAATTATATCGAGCTGTTCAACTTGTGTATTATTTTTAGAATTACGATAATGTTAAAAGATAAGGGGAAAGTTAGATTAATATTTCATTTCTGGAATCAGTAATCAGATGATATTGTGTTAAGAAAGATAATTGAATTATTGAGCTGGAAAAGGGCGAAGTGTACAATTTTAACTTCTAAAAAGATAATATGATTTGGAAGCGAATATTGTCAAGCATTTGAAGTCTTAAAGAGGAAAGGATTAATGCTTCAAATAATAAAGTAGAACGAATTTTAAGCGTTTAGAAATTTCTAACCTTTACTTAGAGCACTTGCTTCATTGATAAAAATATGCCTTTAAGTTTCATATTTAAATCTTTTGAAAAGTTGTAGTTTTAGCAGAATTCAGATTTTCTTAAAATTCAGATTAGCTGTCTTTCCGAAGATTAGCAAATATTAAGTGTAATGAATAATCAGTCGGTAAGGATTTACATTCTTAGAGTTTCATATACTTGATTTTTATGAAACATAGGCTTTGGAAGCACCTCGTGCTGTCGAAAATCTGTATATTCGCAGCTCAATTTCGAAATTGCAATACCTAGAAGTAAAAGCCATAAAATTATGCAAATTGGGGGTGAGGGGAGATTTTATGGGCATATAAACATGCAAATGAACAAATTTTCTAGCTCCTTGATCCAGCCAGTGACTTGCGAGAAAGGCGTAAGTGGACCAACAGCCTAGAATATTGCATTTTTCTTTTGCCAGAAAATCTCAGATGCGGGAGTAAAGGTCTGATAACGCAATGCCTCGAGGAAATCGATTACACTAGACCTCTGCGATTTTATGCCGAAATCTCAATGCTGTTAAATTTTAAATATTCAGGTAGTTGTAAGAGCAGCGATGAACTTAGACGCTAGCAAGCAATGGTCAAAGAAGAATGCTTTTTCAGACAGCTCATCGGACTAAAAGAACAACAACATAATTGTTACAAAATGTCCAGGCGAGGTAGGATTGCTTCTTCGAAAAGCAGATTTAGTGTTGGCAGAAAATGGCAACGGAAGGCAGGGTTGACAAAATGAGCAATACGTCATAGACGGATGGAGAACCTTCTAGAACAATTTCTTATTGGTTTAGCCCAGAATGTTCTCGAACACAAGCCAAGAGCTACATAAATCGCGCTGGTTCGCGGAGAGTCAGTCAATGTGGAGTCCATCGAGTTGATAGTCAGTGAGTGAGCGCCTAGTCGAGTCAGTTAAGAATCAGTGAGCGAGCGTCTCGTAGTCTAGGGCCGACTTGGCCGTTGAGCGCATCGAGAAAGTCTCTTAGGGCAACACGAGTTAATGCATAGTCGAGAGTCATCTTAGACTGTGTTGAGCTCCGAGGACGACCGAACCCAGTTAGAAGTTGTACTCTAGAGTATCTTCGAGTATATCGCGATTTGTGGCGTCGAGATCCTCGAGGGAATGTAGAGTTCCGAGAACGACCGAGCTGAGTCGGGAACTATACACTGGTGCTTTGCCGTGAAGCTGTCTCCACCATTATAGCCTGATGGCTGTGTCGCTGATTGTCTGTGCGCTTTTATATCAGTTCTTGGACGAATGTAAAAGTGTTTTTGGAGCTGTCTTGATTATTACTGGCTAATCGTTATTCACCCCAAATCCACGATTTCCTTAAGGTATGTACGAAGAATAAAAAACGTAACATAATATAATGAATTTTGCTGTCAGGTATTAAACGCAAGAGATCCAATAGTGGCTATACAAGCCATCAGACCGTGCTTACACGACCAGCAAAAGCTCTTCCATTGACTTCAAATCACTGTCGATGGCTATGTTGATACACATCTAAGCAGTAGCGCAGGCTAAAATGGAGGACAATGGTCGATGAGCGATTTCGAAGCCACATGTTGAAGCCATGAATAAGTCTTTAGACAATTTTTGTCAGTCTTACTCTTGGAATAATGGTAGAGTGGCATAATATATGATAAGATGACTGCTCATCTCTTTTTTCCTTTATACAGATAGCTCAATAGTAAGCATTTTCGGCACTACGAAGTTAGGCGGCATGTTTCTTGTCCTGCTAAGATATTCTACGTAGATCTGGCGTGTAATCGTAGCCTATAGCAAGCAACTCCGGGCGTACATTATTGTTGATTATTTTCGAAAGAAGGACTAGTTGCCGATCTTAATGTTTAACACGGCCAATTTCTTGCAACGTGTGAAAACATGCTTCGGACAGTGGTAAATGACTTCGTTGGTAGAATGCTGAAATGTGCTATGCTCATGTTTTTCTGTCCCTAGCTATCATATTTCGTACTGAATAAATCGAGATTATTTAAATATTTTGTTTCCAATTTTGCTCATTTGGATATAATTAACAAGGCTACTGATCCTGTGAATTTCACATTTCTGTGATGTTTCCTATCTGATGACGAAATTTCACCATTGAACAATGTAACGTTTTGTTCTCTAAAATTGAAACCCACCTGTTCATCAAAAGCTTTGTTTACAACATAACTAATCTTTTAACAAATGTCTTTATCTTGCACTAGAGTGAATTGGTGAAATTAAAATCTTAAGAAAATAAATGAGACATCACCACACTGTACTGCATTTACCAATATGCAGATAACGTCCTCTTTTTGCAAGATGAGCTAATAAGTATTGTCTAATGTGTACAGCAAAAGGAAACTTTTACTTAAGTTACAAGCTGTTACACAAGATACCAAAAATACAAAGCTTCTTTTTGCAGATTTCTGCGAATTTTAATGCACTAAATTATAAAATAGTAAACATGAAGTGCATTCCTTTCTTTTTTAGATTCATAATATACAAAGGTTTTTCATAGTTTTTTCGAGATTAATAGTTCTGAGATTTATATGTAAATTAACTAAAAATATTGCAAATCTTCAAATCATTTTTCATTATATCTAGTGAAAAATATTCTGCGTGTAATTGGAAAGATTGTTAAACGAAACAGAGTAAACTCCCGTCGTTTTAGGATGGGTTTAATCAATTGATGTAAAAAGAAAAGTTTTATAATGCTTTTAGTTGCCTTGAACTATAAAGGATCAGCTTTGTAACAATCTTTACTCATTCTAAACATGAGATATTCTTTAAGAGAAAAATGCCTGCAGCACAGAGCGGCTAACGACGCTATTCTACCAAAAATTAAACATAAGCAACTGTTGCCATTCACACAAATTAAATAGTAAAATAAAACATGTTGCCAGTAACAAGATTATTGTATAAATGATAACATAAAATTAAATACTGGTAAAATAAATAAGGCAAAGAAAAAAAGAAATGCAAATATTGAATATGCATCCAAACATTACTCCCACCCTAGCCATTGCATTAACAATAGATCATTCCCGATGCAATGGCAATGGTAAAAGTTTTACTATAAGTCTTTTAAAATAACCATTAATAGTTTTTACTGTAACAACTCTAACATTGCCATCCTGTCCAGAATGGATTTCGACAATGCGACCTAATGCCCAAACACCAAGAGGCATTTTGTCCTCCTTAATTAATGCAATATAACCTACATCCAAATTTGTAAATTGTTCCTTTCATTTGTATCTTTGTTTTGGCAAGTTTCTTATTAAGTAATTATTAGATTACACTTTACATCTGTAACAAACAATGCATTAATAGATAAAAGACTGAATAAGTTCCTTACCATTTACAACCCAATAGTTTTGCCTTAAAATGTTAGCTAGTGAACTGGCCCTGCATGCATATAAGTTACATGATATTGTTTAACAAGTAGCAAAGCAATCCTATGTTGACCCGGAATAATTATGGGATGTTTGACATTGAATGCCAAGTCAGAATTTTGCAGACGACCTCTCACCCGTAAAATACCATCATTATCTAGCAAAGGAAAAAGTGAGCTTTAAAGACTTTTAGGACTTAAAGATGAATTATTTTTGAGGTCGTTTATATTTTTATGGAAGATAAAAATAATATTTCCTTTATCTAAGATTAAGAAGAACAGTTCTGAAATAAATTATCCAGAGTGTCATTAGTCAAATAAGCTGTTGCACAAAAAATTGATTTTGACCTTTTTTCAGCTTAGACAGTTGGCTACAGTAGTGGTCACGTTACTGATAGAACATTATAGAGGTCACTTTGAACTGCCGAACGCTAAGAATGATGGCTCGTACCATCATAGGGATATGTTAGGTAGAAGTTTAGGATCATTTCCTCTAGAAGGAAGATCAGCAGGGTTCTGTTTCGACGAAATATAGCTCCGCTGTTGGTAGGGAATAGCATCTAATATTTCTGAAGTCGCTTTTGCCAAAAAAGTTTCCATTTTCGAGGATGAGCTGCTAACCAACAGAGAAACCCCTAGAGTAAGTCAAATTTCAATGCTGGAGAAGATTTTACAGACAACTTTGATTAGTCTTGGAAGGAGCAATGCACCTAGGAGTTCCACTCTAGATACTTGTTTAGTAGGTGTCACTTTGGTTTAAGCAACCACCAAATTGACTCCATTTCTGTCGTGAGATGTTGGTTGAACACAGTAGATGACAGCAACGAACGCAGATTCTGACGCGTCTCAAAAACCATGCAGATAAATGTGGTTAGACGTAGTTTGAAGTAACCTGGAAATTTTAACATTGCTGAGAACCTTAAGATCTTCTTGAAATCGCTGCAACTTCTCTTACGATTCTTTAGAGAGTGAAGTATCCCAGTCAAGTTTTAACAAACACAACTGCTTATAAAACATTTTCAACTCGACTGCACACGGCGATAGCAAGCCAAGAGGATCAAAGATTTTAGAAGATTGAGAAATGAACTTTCTTTTAGGGATTTCAGTCTCGAAATCCATAGCAATGTTAAACAAAAATGCGTCTTCTGTAGAGCTCCCAAAGAGCCCTAAAGTTTTAGCACAATAATCTGAATGAAGTTCCAGGTCACCTTCTTCCTGGTTATCAATGGATAAATTTTCGAGACGCTTAGAGCAGTTTGATCTCCATTTCCTTAAATTAAATCCACGTTTCTCTAATAACACTGAAAGCTTAGAGCATAGGTCAACTGTTTCCTCTAAACTGTTTGATCCAGGTAAACAATCATCTACACAGAAATCGTTTTTAAGAACGGAAGATGCATGAGGGTGATCCGGTTCTGAGCGTGTCGCTAAGAATGGGGGAGATGCACTGCCATAAGTAACTGTACATAATTTATATGTCTGAATTTTTGAATTAACAGATTCTCTCCAAACAATTCTTTCTAAATGTTGATCCTCATTATCTACTAAAATCTGGCGGTACATTTTTTCTATTCAGCGGAAAAAGCTATTTTATATATACGAAAATTGAGTACTATTGGAAATATATCTCATTGTAGTGTTGCACTTGCCCTTAAAACAAAGTTCAAAGAAACTGAATTTTTAGGTTTACATGATCCGTCAAATACTACACGAAGTTCAGTGGTAGAGCTGCTCGGTTTAACAACAGCATGATGCGGTAGATAATACACTTGATTATCTTCTTCAGTATGAACAACTGGAGCCATATGATTTAAAGTTTCGTATTCTTGCATGAACTCCTTGTATTGCCTACAAATCTCTTTATCTAATCAATCCTTTCCATGGACAGAAGACGGGAATTAGCCAAAGGTTCGGGGTCGCTTATAAAAATGGGCAGTCGCACGACAAATCTGCCGTTTTCGTTTACTCGATAGTTTTCTTTAAAATGCTTCTGACAAAATGTGAGAACATGGAATTCTCACTACGCGCAGTGTATCGTCATCGCCGCTGTAATCGTAATCGCGGGCCACCACGTGCGCCGTATTGTATAAAAACACTGGACGGACAGGTTCTTTCTCTCTCTTTCTGCGTAACGTCGTTCTATCGAGCGTGTGAGGCCACACACGTCTCGCGCCATCCCATTTTGGAAACATAAACCCATCGTTATGATATGTTACCTGAGATGGAGGAGAAGTCAAGTTTCAATTTAATGAAAAGTGCATAATTGAGGGATAAGAACTCTGGATGAAATGACGAATCTACCTCAGAAGAAAATGCCTCTTGTGCTTTGTGTTCAATGTGTTTAATCTTCGCAACCCGTATCTTCGAAAGTGACGGCCATGTGCTCGATAATTGGGTATAGATACAAGAAATTGCTCTCTTCTATCATGGAAAATACGCCTCACCTTAAATAGGCATTTTGGTAAGGGTCAAGAAGTATTGTGTCATCGATGTTTTCAGATTGTGAAACTGCACTTTCCATTAAAAATGAACGATGTTAATAACATGCTTGTCTATCATATCAGACAGCATCTGTAAGTCCTTCATGAATAGTTTTTGTAACCTGCATTGATATATTATCAACCCAGAGAAGTTTCTTGTGATAAAATAAATGTGTCTTTAAACGATATCTACAAGTCTCATGCATAGGGGTTATTGGGTAAGTCAACCATTTTGTTATTCTTATCTTAAAGAGTAAACGCAATGTACACCACTAATTCTTAGGTTAGTTAAATTTATGCAGACTCAATTTATATTTGATGCTTCTAGTATCAAATTGGATTAGGGAGTCACATTTACAACACCACACAAAACTCTTCTTCAATCGTTGGCTTCCGATTTGGGAACGTTAATTCTTCCAACTCTCAAAAACGCTTAAGTGTTGCATCCATGTTATCCTCGATATGTAAACTAATGCGATTAACACTAATGGGATCCGGAGTATTGCTTTCTGTTTTAATTCTGCCCGATACAACCCAACCGAAAATAGTATTTTGCGCAATTACATTTTTATAGCCAACAATTTGGCCTGGCTGAAGCAGAGAAAAGAAATAGTCAATGCTTGAGACGTTTTTGAGTTTTAATTTATTTTCGCAACCAAATCATGCAGCTATTATGAATCCTGTTGGGAACCTTTTTGTACACTGAAAAAATTATTTCGTACAGTGATTTTCATCAGCTCAGGAATAGAAACCTGATCTTTTTATAGTACTTTCACTTAAATATATATGCATGTTTCATTGAGTATTTACAGAAATTTATATTTATCAACAAATAGTGTTTTTCACATAATTTTCTAGACTCGTTTTTTCTTCCTGCAATATGCTTTGTAAAAAGCAGATGAACTTCAGGTTTAAACATCATTTTTAACTTCAAATCTTTATGAATAATTTTAATTACAATCCCAGTTCCGATACAACACATCTATGAGTCGGCCGATTTTCTTCAAGGATCACATCCTTTCTTGATGTTTACCAGCGCGCGAACAGTGTAAAGATCAAGTTTTATGTCTATCTTTACTTCCTTGTACTGTGCGTGTAAGGAAGTATCGTATTCGCGAAAAATTTCGGGTATCATATTTCAACGAAAATATCTATTTTTATCGCTATCGAATGCAATTTAACGATATTCTTGAGTAACATTCCTACGTAAGAACAGAATAAAGGACTTTTTTTTCCCTCAAAAAATTATAAAACTGATTTAAATTGGTAAGAAAGAGATTTTTTCTTGGCTTTCGTGCGTACGTACGTACGTACGTATGTATGTATGTAACTCGTACAACTCAAACAAGAGTAGCCTCAGAATGTTTCAGTTTTGTATATAGGACTGCTATAACTTGTAGATGTGCACCTCCTATTTTGGTGGTAATCGGCCGCACCAAAAGTATATAAATTTATATATATGCACTCTGTTATTCAGCTCCGTGAGCAGTTTTCCTATTCTTATATGTTGGTATATTGCTCATTTTTTGCTTTAAAAGTGGTTGAATTATATTATTCTTATCTTCCGGTTGTGGGTTTTCTGCCTTTAGCAAATCTGCACGTATGCTTTGTAGAATCATCAACAATTTAAAGGTTGTTTAAGTGCGGTTAAGCCTAATCATTGTTCCCATGGCAGCCATATTTGTTTACATTTGAAACTCAGGAGAATAGTGGATTTGTTGCCAATCCAGAGAAACTAAGCTTCGCAACAACAAAGATAACACCTTCTTTTATTATTGCTAATTAAATCATACGTAACCAATTGTGGAATTTATTCGGGGAAATAAGCGTTTAGGATTTGCTTCGTAATTTTTAATATAGATATTTTGAGTTTTTATGTATTTATGCCTTGTCGCGAAGTGAGAACTGTATTAATTGAATGAGAAGTACTGAATCATCTGTGAAAAACTGTTTCTTTTTTTTTTTGTTTTGTTTGTTTGTTTAATTTCTTTTATAGATCGTTTTAGATTTATTATAGTATTTGAATAGAGCGCGTGGCTCCGATTAGATAATTCTACAGATGATATAATTTTTTATGCATTCTAAGTTGTAAAATGAATGAGATGTAACCCTGTTTAGCGACAGAGTGTCAATAAAAAATGGGTATAATTTAATATTACATTCAAGGAAGTCATGTTATGTATACATAAGATTATTTACTTTCAACTAGAAGCTTTTCTGTTTAGCGCAAGTTTAATATAGTCTTTGAAAAGCAAAAATGAGCTGGATTTTATTCTGATTTACAATTTGTTCATACCACTACTTTTCCTTGGAAAGAGAATTTACCTATCCTTCAAGACATTTGTGAATTTTAGAAGCTATTTCTAAAATTTATTCTCTACTTATACAGTCGAATCACAGCCAAAAAAAAAAAATAGCATACGATCATACTGAAAACGCCAAATCTTTATATGATAGTGCTAACGAGGAATTTTAGATAAAAAAGTGTTTCCATAAAGTGAGACATATTTTCGGCACATCGTGCTTTTCTCAACCACGACGCATACGGCTTAAAATTAGTCTGATTCACATGATCTCGCTTATGACAATAGTTTATTAAAAGTCACGTTTAGAGAATACATCATGTTTAATCAATTGAAAAATCTTAAAAGTTTGCTTTCTTGTGATGCTTGTCATCAGAGGCAACAAAAGATAAAATTATGAGCTTCTAAAACGATCTTTCATATTGCAATTAAATTGATGGATTAATCAAAATTTTAGGCACTAACATAAAATAAAATCTTTGATGTGTACACCCCATCACTTCCTTGTACGGAATATTAAATTATACGGAGTTTTCTTGAATTTCCTTTAAACATATTGAATTAACAGTTAACGAATTGTAAATTAAATCTACTTCATCGATAGCTCATAAATCACAATAGAATAAATGCAGGCTTTATAGTTCACTACATTTATTTACCATAGCCACACTTCGGCGCTAGTTTCACTTAACTGCGTTACATCTCATCCATTTTATGACTCAGAGTGCGCAAACATTATAGCATCTGATGAATTACCAAAAGTTCTATTCAAATACTATAATAAATCTCAAGCGATGTATAAAAAATATTGAACAAATAAAAAAGAAACACTTTTTCACAGACGATTCAGCGCCGCTTACCTATGGCGCATACGCTACTAAGTTCAGTTCTCACTTCGCGGTAAGGCAAAAATTCATAAAAATTCAAAATAGTTTCATTAAAAATTGAAAGATAGAAAAACATAAAACACCAAGTACAGTTAAAACAATTTTTACAATTAAAATTACAGTTTGCACGCAAAAACAAACTAATAACTTAAATGACAATTCCAGACTGAATAAAGCATAATTTAATTCGCAATAATAAAAGAAGTTATTTCATTGTTGCGAAGCTTAGTTTCTCTAGATTGGCAACAAATCCACTATTGTGCTAAGTTTTAAATGTAAACAAATATATCCGCTATCATAACCAAAAATTAGGCTTAGCCGCATTTAAAAAAATTTTTTAAATTGTTGATAATTCCACAATTATTGCACGCAGGTTAACTAAAGGCATAAAATCTTAACCGGCACTTGAAAACAACATAATTCAATCATTTCGGAAGCAAAAAATGCATGATTTACAAACATATAAGAATAAACAAACTGTGAATAACTGTCAATAAACACTGAACAGAGTATATATATACATATATTTATATACTTTTGGTGCAGCCGTTTGCGACAAAAATGTGAAAGTACATCTACATATTATAGCAGTCCTATATACAAAGTTTCAACGTTCTGAGGCTACTCGTTTTTGAGTTATGCGAGATACGTACATACAGGTACGTACATAGGTACGTACTTACAGACCCCACTAAAAACTCTCTTCAGAATTCATTTGAAATCAGTTTTATAATTTTTTTGTAAAAAAAGTGTCTTTTATTCTGTCCTTAAGTACAGATGTCACTCAAAAGCATAGTTAAATTGCATTTGATAGCGGTCAAAGTGGATATTTTCGTTTATATATGATACCCGAAATGTTTCGAGATTACAATACTTCCTTTTTACTTCGTATAAGGAAGTAAAAAGGAGATTGTGCGTAGACTTCCTAAAATAAATTTAAAAGCACTCTTGCATCATAAGGGAAATGACGCTGCTCGCTTATGCTGCACGCATAAGGAATCACATGAAAATTATACTAAGAAGCATAAACACAAGAAACAAAACACTTATAGCGTGTTGCTTGTGGAGCTTCGAAAACAGTAGCTCGACTTGGACACATAAATATCGTAGCCTAAATGCAAGAGGCAAAAAAGCAAATAATAGATTAAGGGCAAAAAAGACAATTTTATTGAAATGTTTTGATCTAAAATTTAGTTATTAACTTCAGAAACCGAAAGTGCGAAATCCTTGGTTCTATCAGAAAGTGTATACAATACTACACTTAGTATATGATACTAGATTTACATGGTATTGGACTTTTATGGCACCCTCAGCTTCCTATTCGATTTAATGAAAAACATTATGAAGGCAATGAATTAAAATCTGATGTGTACACCTCATGACTTCCTAGTACGGAATAGTAAATTATACGCAATTTCTGCTGCATTCCATTTAAAATTATTTCTTCGAATTTTATTAGAGATATACACTCATGGACAAAAAAATTAGCGCACCAAGAAGGAGTCGTCAAAATGAAACGAAATGTTACATACATAATGACTACTTTGATATAAGTAAATGATAAGAAAATCAAAGAAAAAGGATAATTTATTTCAGAGAAAAAGGCAAAAGAACGGAGGAGTTAATACTCAGTTGGACCCCCTCTAGCGCGAATGCACGATTCGATACGATCGGAAATTGAGTCATACAAGTTCTGTATGATGTCTTGAGACATTTCGTTCCATATTTGCTGTAACCTTGTCTCTAGTTCGTTCAAACTCTTGGGATGCCCAACTCGTCGTCCCAAATGATCCCGGATATGCTCGATTGGAGACAAATCTGGGGATCGAGCAGGCCAAGGAAGGGTAGTAACAGTGCGGAGACAGTCTTGTGACACCCTTGCCGTATGAGGCCGAGTATTGTCTTGTTGAAAAATGGCTCCTGGAAGCCGTTGCATGAGTGGCAACACATGTGGTTGCAGGATTTCATGAACATATCGCTGGGCTGTCGTGGTGCCACGGAACAATACTAGGGGTGACCGTGTATTGTAAGCAATGGCACCCTATACCATCAAACCAGCTGTGGGAGCGATCTGTCGTTGTACAGCAAAGGCAGGATTGAGGCGTTCACCACGGGCTCTCCACACACGAACACGATTGTCATAACTGCCGAGACTGAATCTGGATTCGTCACTAAAGACGACTTGGTTCCATTCCGCTGCAGTCCTGTTTGCTCGTGCTCGACACCACTCCAAACGAAGGCGTCAATAGGTGGGCATCAAGAGCAGGACACATAATGGGCGCCGCGTTACCAACTGTCCTTCAACCAGACGCCTTCGTATGGTTCGAGAAGACACAGGGGCCACTAGTGAAGGTACTACCTGTGCCTGGATGGCGGTCGATGAAGCAGTTGGCTGTACGCGTGCATTTCATACGATGTGGCAGTCTTCTGGACGACTGGTCTGTCGAGGGAGTCCTGAGCCTGGCCTTCGTGTACATGACATCTCTCGGGTCCACTGGTCCCAACACCTCCTCACAACACAATCAGAGCGGCATAATTGACGAGCTACTCGCTTAGCTGATCACCCAGCTTCCATCATCCTCACGATTCTCCCCCTCTCAAACTGCGACAACTGCTCATATTGTCTTCGAACACGGCGTAATGGCATGTCTACCTCAGCTCTTCCTTTGTAAATGATTCAGTGCGCTCAAACAAGCTTTGGTTACCTGTTTTATACTCCACAGAGTACGACGTTCAACGCTCTCTACCGGCTATACGTAATGCACAATCACGCTGCATTTCGAATCATTTGCATATCTCCCCGACATGTACCTTCATTGCAAGTTTCGTTACGATCCCGCAATTATTTCTTGGTGCGCTAATTTTTTTGTCCATGAGTGCATTTCTCATTCAATTAATTCAGTTCTCACTTCGCGGTAAGGCAAAAATACATGAAAACTGTTAAAACAACAGCATTTGGTGAAAACAATTAAAAGGACAATTTTTTTAAATTAAAATTACAAATCCTACGCAAAAAAGAAGTAATTCGGCCATTTACCAACGTATAAGAATAAAAAAACTGAGCTCACTGAGTTGACTAACAGAGTGAGTATATATAGTATATACACATATTTATATGCTTTTGGCCGATTGCAACCAAACTGGAAGGTGCACAACTACACTGTATAGTAGTCCTATATATAAATTTCAAAGTTCTGAGGTTACTCGTTTTTGAGTTACGCGAGATTCATACATACATACGTGTGTACATATGTATGTATGCATGCATGTATGTGTGTATAGGTACGTACGCACGTATCACGAAAAAGTCACGAAAGAAACTCTTCTAAATTCATTTTAAATCAGTTGTATAATTCGTTTGGAGAAAAAGAGTCCTTTAGTCTGTCCTCACGTAGAGATATGACTCAAAAGCAGCGTTAAATTGCATTCGAAAGCGGTCAAAATGGATATTTTCATTGAAATACGGTACCCGGAATTTTTCATGATTACAATACTTCGTAGAAGGAAAAAAAAGAAAGATTTGCTTAAAAGGATGCTTTTCAAAATCAGTGATGTAGGAATTAAAAAGGGTATATTTTTTTGGTTCCTAAATTAGAAAATTAATGATTTATTCCAGATTTAAGGCTACACGAACGAGCCTGAATCTGAATCGTGGAATTTTTTAAAAATAGTATTGACTCTTACTTATCTCTTAGCAAATAGTGAAGACTGAATTAAAGAAAAGGCAAACAACTACAGAGCAATAATCAATGAGCCTTTAAAAGACATCAGAACTTTAGGTTCAAAATGACTAACTAGATCGCATAAGATTCACCTTCTGCTCTTCAATCTTAATTTCTCCCAGGTAACTTAAAAAACGTGCGAAAAAAACACTCAAGATTCTTTTCTTGGGATGCATTTAAGATGAAAACAAATTATAAGGGTAACTGAGCTCTAAAATGCTCGTAGATTCTAATGCACTCTAATGAATTTTTTTCGCAGCCCTCTTCTGTGGGCGTGGGTTCGAATCCAACTTCTGACGCCAAAAATTGTTGCGTACGTACGGGTTCGTAATGAATTGAATGCACAACTCGATGAAAAGTTAATAAAGTTTATTCCTTTCACAAGAAATAAAACATAATACTGAAATATTTCCTCAGAGATATTCGTACAATATCACAATATCTGAAACGTTACACATATCTCAATTCAAAAGAGAGAAAGTTAATTCAATTTCAAAACGAATTCGTTACAAACAGTAACAGCGCTAACAGTTCGCTTAAAACAACAGCAACTGAGCTGAGGTGTTTTAATTCGGCTTTTATAAACTTTTTACTAGAACTTTCTGGTAAAATTTATTTTCTCTATTTTTCTGGATGGCAACAGCAATTACAAGATATTTATTTATTAAATATTAAATGCCCGCGCTGTTGTATTTCTACTTTTCCGATGTAGCTTTCTCTTCAAATTCGCCTGCTTTGCAAGGGAAAAAAAACAATTTTAATTACAATTTTAAACAAATAGCTAAATATATACAAAATCCGTAGCAATGTAAATACCATGACTCCAGAATATAAGAGATTTATTTATTTTAACCAGTAGTTAAGAAATATATGACCTTCTCTTAATTTTAATTAAAAATAATTTTAAATTTAATGTTCGCACAAATACAATATAGTATTCTGATAAGAAATTAGGTATAATTTCACTTTTTTAGGAAAGCATATTAATCCCTAACAGCAAAATATTTTAATGAATATACATTAAAAAATTGCAATAAATGACTTTTATATTTTACAAGCAAGCATTTAGGCTTACCAAAACCATACATCATTTGAAGCTACGAAGCAACTTTTATTATTTTTAAAGGATTTGAATTATTTATTCAATTACTTTCTTAAACCAGTTCTAATTGCTTTCTATAATACTTTTCTAATGGAAGGTATTAATGCAGCTTACCATCGCGATAAGATCTTCCCCAGATTAGGGGGATGTTTGTTCAGTTTCTAACTCACACGGGGAGAATTAGCGAAACACTAAAAATTTGTTGAGAAGTTTTATCGTTACTTTATAGGATTAAATGAGAAAAAATGCAATTATCGTCTAATTTCAAAATCCTCTTAAACAGTGCTTTAATTCGTATTTTGTGCCTATTAAATGCATTTTAATAGATTTTCTTTATTTTATGAAATTAGAATCTACAAAATATTATCAGTAATATGAAAGATAATTCAAATTGATAAGAAATAGAAATCCAGTGTTTTGATGAGATTTAATACTAAAACATTTTAAGATATGTGGTTAGCTTTATTTGCATATTATGAAGCAGCTATTTTTCATACCTGTATGCATGTTTGACTAAAAATTAAAAAGCTTTCTTTTCTTTTTTCTTTCTTTTTCTTTTTCTTTTTTTTTTTTTTTGCTTATTTTGTAAAGGTGTTTATTGTGTGCCGGTTCGTAATAGGGCATGTATTTTATTAGTAATTTGAGCTTTTTAAATTTACGTAGGTAATAAATCAAAATTTTTTAGTGTTAATGAAATTAAAGAGTAGTTTAGTGTTGTAAAATTTTTATTTACATGAAATATACAAAAAAAAATCTAGCGTGATCCGCACTTAACGAAGTAACATTAAAAATTTTTTTTAGAAACTTATGCTTGCAGATGAATTGTCTATATATATTTTCTGAGCTATTTTTTTCCGACAATTTTTCGTCAAATAAGAATTTTCCATAATAAGCATAAGAACCGCTTTTCCAAAAAGGAATAGTAACTAGCTACATTAACCAAATGAATAATTCAGCCGAATAAGCTTATGAGGCTTCATCCTAACTTGTATAAGTTTCATTAGTAATCACTGGCAATGTACATTAGCTCAGCTCATTTACAGTTGCATCATATTAATTCCGAACATAATTTTTTAACAGATAAAAGAGAAGTTCTTAACACATAGCAAAATATACAAAACTAAAAGTAAATTGAAATAAGAGTTTTAACGTTCATATTCACTCTGTAATAGAGTTATGATTGGTCTACTCATTCTACACCCTGCTTTGAGTTATATCAATCAAACTGTAGTATTTATATGAAGAAAAATTTAAAAAAATTTTTTTTTAATCTGAAAACTTTCAGATTTTACATTATGATCAAAGGGGCGTTTTTCAACATTTTCTGTAATACCTTTATTTATTAATTATCATGTTCTTCGCACTTAAACCATAAAATTCAATTCAACAGCAATATCGCAAAATAATTCCAAAATGAGCAAATCTTTAGAATTTCTGATACGCAGTCTGACGCGCTGGAAATAAAAATACTTTTTATGTACAACGTTGCCATTGCTCGCTTTGAAATCCTTGAGTTTGTTACTCAAAAGTTCGTTAAAGGTTTACAAAATATGAAACAGATAATAAAACAAAATCCAAATTCCAAATTTGGGCTTCCAGATGCCCATATTCGGGTGGGAACGTACGTTATTCAAAATTTGATGGATCTATTTACCGTTGTTTTATCACAATGCAAGAAACATACATACATTTATGCAGATTCTTCATTATTTAATTTCTTTAAATATAATACAGGGCTCTAATATTTGGTGGCCACAATTTGAAAAGTGAACCGGCATTTATAGTGAACGAACGCAAATGCTAAAACGAAATTTAAAGTCCTTCAGAGCAAATTGCCACTTTGAGCTAATAAGGCAGAAATGCAACCTAGAGTATATATCATGCCCTCCACTTCAATTTTAGAGAGGTATTTCAATAAATTATACATAGTCTACAGCTCTTTTCTAAGCTTATTTTGTTTATTTTCAGCACCCGTTTCAGTGTTAGTGAGCAGAATATGCATATTCATTTTTGATTTCAAATAATAAATTTAATAAAAATCATGAAATATAATATATAGAAAAAATAATGAAATGTAATATATAGACACATTTTTAGGCAAGGAAAAAAAACGCACTAAAACATTCAATGTGTGACAGGAAAAAAAAAGGAAAAAAAGAAAAAAAGAGGCTAAGTGTGTAGCTTGAAAAAAGAGTGGAGTTGGCAACAACTGTTTGGAATTGTAATAATTGAGTGGGTTCCCAATGGACTGTTAATCAACACTACTATATTGAAGTACTAAAAAGAATTCGTGAAAACATTAGGAAAAAAAGGCCACATTTGTGAAGTAATGGATGGCTGTTGCACCAGGACAATGCACCCACTCACACAGCCATATCTGTCAAGCAGTTTTCTGACAGGCAAAAACATTATTGTGATGAAGCATCCTCCTTATTCACCTGATTTGGTTCCATGCGACGTTTTTTTAATTTCCTAAAGTTAAATCTTGCTTAAAGGAAACCCATTTTACCTTAATTGAAGAGAGGCAAAAAACGGTTAATCTCATGAAGAGCCTTCCAAAACTCTCGTTCCAGACCTGTTACCAGCAACGGCAGCACCGAATGCAGAAGTGTGAATGATGATGGGGACTACTGTTAAGGTGATAACGTCACGGAGAACTGATTCTGTAAGTAGAAGGATTTATTGGACCAGTCTCTTTTTTTCTTTCTTTGTGTGTATGTCACACCTTGTACCTTTCATGAGAATATAGAAATGCTGTATATATGATTAAATATTTGTGCCACCCAGACGGAAGAGAGTTTAGTGACTCTGACTGCCATACCGAATGACTGCCATACCATGTTCGAATCCTGGCCAAGGCATGGACATTTGTATTATGTTTGTATAGTGTCTCTTGCAGCATGGGAGCGCTCTAAATACAGAGGAAGCGGAAAGTACTGTCGTGATGTTTGCTGCTAGAGGAGAGGAGTGGGAGGCCCTCGGTCCACCGCCCCCATTACGTTCTCTCTCAAAATTGGGTGTAAAATAGGAGTCCAACCTCTTTCAGGCTCTGACAATCATTTTTCAATGATATATGGATTGAAAAACAACATTAAATATTTGCAGATAAAATGCAATAATTGTTTCCCTTTACCTGTGGATACCTTCCAACGAACGTGAGGCAGAGGAACGCCATCAGCTTGGCAGTCGATCTTCGCTGGACGGTCTGCAACTGCTGATATGTCTGTGGGCTGAATAATCCATCGAGGAGGAACTGCAAGATAAAAGAACGAAAATTTTAATTGTATTTTTAGAAAATGACAGCAAAAATGTTTGCTGAGTTTTTCGTCGAAAGTTATATTAAAATGGTGTATATTAAATTTAAGTTATTCAGTTAGGACAAATTCATACTAACAACTGCAAACAGTATTCTTACTAACATTAATACTGATGTTAATTATGGTAAATTCAGATGCAGTGCATTTCGATTGTAAAAGCAGGTGCTTTTCTTCAAGATAAAAATTTTATCTAAACGCATTACTCAACTCATAACTTAAATATAGTAATAAGTGCAACAGAGCATATACAGCCACAGTAGTGAGGGGAACTAACATAGATTGGATGTGCATAGGAAATATTTTCCCTTACGCCTTTCGTCTCAGTCTGAATAAAAGCCTTCTATTCGATAAGAAGGAAAAAAAATTCTCTCTCTTCTTTTGGTTTTCGAACAAGAAATTTTATTTCGCACAGTTTGCTTTCAGTCGCGAACTCAAAAATAAAACGGCTGTTCTAAGAATTTTCTCCTTTTGTAGTTAATAAAGTTTACAAGTAATTTCTTCTTACCTTTATGCATAATACTATCATGTAAGAATGCTCTTAAAATTTAGTTTATGCTACTAGTTTTATTACGGAATATCGGGGATTTTCTAAATTCAATTTTTAAGTTATTTTCTATTTTTTAAAAGGAATTAGAGGATTCATGCTAGGCTACGTATTAAGTTTTAATGTCTATAAAACCTAATACTACGATATTTAATAAACTATGAAGGAGGTACCTAAAATTTTATATTATGATTATAAGACGTAAACTAAAAAAATTTATGTGTACACCACATGACTTCCTTGTGCGGAATATTAAATTAACGCACATTTTTCCTGCATTTCATTTATCATATTTCCTCGAATTTCATTAGAGATATAATTCTCATTCAATTGATTCGCTTCTCCGTTTGTGGTAAGTCTAAAATACACAAAACCTCAAAATATCTTTAGTAAAAACTGAAAAATATAGAAAAATATAAAGCTACAAATACAGTTAAAGCAATTAAAAAGCAATTTTTACAATTAAAATTAGATTTTCCATGCAAAAACAAGCAATTCGCCCAACGGGCAAGCGGGCAGATTTTTCAGTGCACGAAATGAAAGTTTGCGTTTCGTCCCACTCAGCAAAAAGACACTGAAAGTGCAGAAACTGACTTAATTCACTATTCTGCTAGGTTTCAAAGTAAACAATTATGGTTGTTATGGTAAAAAAAGTTAGGCTTAGCCTCACTCTAACAACTTTTAAATTCTTGATAATTCTACAGCTATTGCATGCAGATTAACTAAAGGCATAAAAACCTTCATCGGAAGATAAGAACAACATAATTCAATCATTTATAAAGCAAAAAAATGCACAGTTTAATCAACATATAAGAACAAAAAATACTGAACTCACGGAGCCGAGAAACAGGGTGGGTATATATATATATACCTCTGGTGCGACCTATTGCAACCAGAAAGGGAGGTGCACAACTACATGTTATAGCAGTCTTATATATAAAATTTCAACGTTCTGGCGCTATTCGTTTTTTGAGTTATGCGAGATTCATACATACGTACATACGTACATACAGACATCAGGAAAAAAATCTCTTCTGAATCCATTTTAAGTCCTTTTTGCAACCAGTTTTGGGAAAAAGTGTCTTTTATTCTGCCCTTACGTACAGATGTCACAAGCAAACATCGTTAAATTGCTTTCGATACCGGTCAAAATGGTTAATTTCGTTGAAATATGGTACCCGAAAATTTTCGCGATTACAATACTTCATTTACTTAGTTCAAGGAAGTAAAAATGAAAGAAATCATTCATCTCCACATCTAATGATTGCTAGCATCGCGGGTATAATCCAATATTTTCCTCAATTAAAATATAGAATTCAACAGTTTCATTTATTGAATTAAAATTTATCGTAGCTTAATTTTTTTTTTCAAATATTTTAAATTTTAGTTAAAGTTTTCTATCTCAGTTTTCAAAATGTGATGTTTTCAACAGATTTTATCCAGCGAATTGTTTCTTTCTTTGTTTCCTTTTTTATAATTCATCATTTCGCATCTGTTTCACGATATTTACAGGCACTGACGCCTTTACTATAATCAATGCTAAATTAAATTCGATCTTTACTAATTTTGAAACTCGAATTGTTGAGCTTCTATTACACACGTTTGGCTTTATTATATTATATTTACAAAACAACGTATTTTTTTTTTCAATTACATTTGGCGTTCTATAAAATAATAGATGGGCTAAGTATTCTAAATAATATCACTGAAATATGTTAAACTAGGGAAAAGTACTTAACTGTCTCTGTTAGCAAAATGTAATTAATTATAAGCTATTTTAAGCTTCATAAATTATGAATCATCGCCGAAGGTTTTGTTTAGCTATGTTTTATACACGGTATCTGCAGTCAGAAGCGAGAATTTATACCTTTCAAAAATTTTAATTTTCATTCATCTTTTTCCCCCTTTCTGAACGACATTTTTTAATCCGCCATAGTATATGCAAAATGACGCCTATTTATAAAGGATTAAAAATATAAATTTTTGTTTTTTTCTCGCAAGGGTAGAAGGGATTTTAAACAAAAGCTTGAAATACAAGCTGCATCTAGTAGTCATAGATCATTGATAATGTCGCCATGTAAATCGCATTTTAATAATACCATGATTTAAAGCATGCATTTTTAAGTCATGATAATTTTTTTCTAATTTCTTTAAGAGCTCAAATCAAGAAATATGTTTGGATAAAATCTTCCGTTTTTATGTCTGTGGAAAACTTTATTCTGAGGTATTTTATGGTTTTAATGCTTCCAATTAAAAATGAAAACGGAAAAATATTCTGTTATAATCTGAATTTTTTAGTTTTCAGTCAATTTTAACTATAATCAGATGAAAGTGTGATAATTAGAAGTTGATTAAAGCTTGAAATGACAAATTAATTAATGTTAAGAGAAATGTTCAATTAGTTTGTTTAGTTAAATTAAAGTAGATGAAGAG
Source organism: Stegodyphus mimosarum (assembly GCA_000611955.2). Lineage (NCBI taxonomy): Eukaryota > Metazoa > Arthropoda > Arachnida > Araneae > Eresidae > Stegodyphus > Stegodyphus mimosarum. Next base: position 468,694 of record KK117280.1, read on the forward strand.
TCAAATCATTCCTATCTTATTTTGTTCCTTATTTTCCCATTCTCATTTAATTAAGGTCTCATTTAATTAGGTATTTAAAAAGCATGAATTCCTCCTGAATATAATAAAAATCAGAAGTCACAGATGATTTTTACTTCCTTGTACGAAGTAAAAAGGAAGTACTGTAATCGCGAAAAATTTCAGCTATTATACTTCAACGAAAATATCCATTTTGATCGCTATCGAAAGCAATTTAACAATAGTTTCGCGTGATATCTGAATGTAAGGACAGAATAAAAAAAGGACATTTTTTCCCCAATAAAATTATAAAACTGATTTAAAATGGATTAGGAAGAGATTTTTTTAATGGCGTCTGTGCGTATGGACGTGTGCATATCTCGCATAACTCAAAAACGAGTAGCCTCAGAACGTTGAAATTTTGTATATAGGACTGGTATAATATGTAAACGTTCACCTCCTATTTTGGTTGCAATCAGCCGCACAAAGAGTATATATATATATATCCACTCTGTTGCTGGGCTCAGTGAGCTCAGTTTTTTATTCTTATGCGTTTGTAAATTGTGCATTTTTCGCTTTAATTTGACTCAATTATGTTGTTCTTAACTTCCGGTTAAAGTTTTTATGCCTTTGGTTAACCTGCATGTTATAATTGCAGAATTATCAAAAGTTTAAAAGTTGTGTAAGTGCTGCTAAGCCTAATTATTTTGGCCATAGCGGCCATATTTGTGTACATTTGAAACTCAGCAGAACAGTGGATTTGTTGCCAATCTAGAGAAACTAAGCTTCGCTACAACAAAGGTTTTTTATCATTGCGAATTAAATCATGCTTAATCCATTCCGGAATTTATTCGAGAAAATAAGTGTTTAAGATTTACTTCTTAATTTCTAATGTAGATATTTTGAGATTTTATGTATGTTTGTCTTGTCGGGAAGTGAGAACGGAATTAATTGAATGAGAAATACTGAATCGTCTGCGAAAAACTGCTTCTTTTTTTTGTTTGTTTGTTTAATTTTCATCGTTTTAGATTTACCGTAGTATTTGAAAAGAACATGTGGCAACGATTAGGTAGTTCTTTAGATCGTACACATAATTTTTGTGCATTCTGAGTTATAAAATGAATGAGATGTAACGCTGCTAAGTGAACCTAGCGGCAGAGTGTCGCTATGGTAAACAAATACAGTGCATTTTAAGGACTGCATTTATTCTGTTGCGGTTTATGCGCTATCGACAAAGTAGATCTAATTCAATCCAATAACATTAAATGAAATGCAAAATGCCTATAATTTAATATTCCGTAAAAGGAAGTCATGTGGTGTACACTTCAGATTTGTTTATAAACGAGTACAGGAAAATGCACAATAGCATGACTGCTATTATATTTTTCAAATAACTTACGATTGAAAAGTGAAAGTAGCCCCAGTTTTAATCAAATCAGAAAATAAGATTTTTGGTTAGGTTAGGTTTTTGGTATACGGGAAAGCTCACGAGAGCTATCTGCCTAAGGTAGAAAGATACATTCCTGTGGGAATTTTCTAAAGGAAACTGATTCGTATTCACGTTACCACACAAATGAAGAAAACTACACAAATCAACCATACAACCAGCGCATTCACCTGGAATTGAAACCTGCGTGAATTTTCAACATTTAGCAACTTTAACTACTCAGCTAATCGTAAAGCTATTTTAAATTAAGCTTACGTCACCAAGCTGACATTTGTCCTAGACTGTGTAACATCTAACACATGCCTTATAGTTACTTTGTTAGCATTACCGATCATCAAATTAAACTAAATTTATATTAAAAAGAAATACAGGAATTCAGAATTTGTACTTTTAAGAATTATCGTTTATATACATTATACTTGACGGACGTTAAGCTAAAAACATACAGCGTTGTAAGCTTTATTTTCTGCTAAGCATACTTTTTGTTGACGGGAGTTCGTTCAATTTATTGTATTTCGTTAAAGTTTATGCTTTTATGCATAACATAATACGTTAGTTCAAAACAAATAGAATCCTTTAGTAATATTCAAAAGAATAAAATAATGGATATTTGTATGAAATGGAAGATGCCATACCTCACACATGGCCATATTGCAGTTCGCGAGAAAGATACAAATCTTTAGCCTAAGAAAGAGCCTCGCACTGCTTAATGCATTTCGCGTAGTAACAAACAGTGTTACTCACGTATTATCCCGCCCACCAGCGGCCAACCGGTAAAGTCGCTGAAAACTGGTAGTTAGGTCAGAGGTTCGAATCCCGCGAATGGGAAGGCTGGGAGTTTTCGTGAATTCCCAGATGTGTAAAGTGTAAACGAGTCAGCTTCCCTTAGGAATCCTCCGCGAAGACCTCGCTCCCCTTAGGAGGCAACCCCTTCAGGCTTTGCCGTAATCGCATAAGCTATATACACTCACGTTTGTGAAAATTGCAACACCAAGAAGGAATCGTCATAATTGAATGCAATTTAATACACAGTTGAGTGGTAGTGGTACAAATAAATGATTAAATGTTCAAAGCAAACAAACAAGAACAAGAGATCAGAATCAGTATTTTGTGTGGCCACCACGCGCCGCAATAAGTGCTGCTACACGACGTGGCATGGAGTCAAACAAAGTTTGAATGTCTGACTGAGGAAGAGCATTCCATATCGTTTGTACGCGTACCCAAAGTTCGTCTGCAGACGCAACAGGACGAGGATCACGAGCAAGACGCCGACCAATGACATCCCACACATGTTCAATTGGCGACATATCCGGGGAACACGCAGGCCAAGGAAGAAGCTGTACCTGCTGCGCTGCAAAGAAGGATTTAACAATCCGAGCAGTATGAGGGCGGGCATTGTCCTGTTGAAATACAGCGCCTGGCAAGCTTTGAAGGAAGGGAACAGCTTCGGGCTGTAGAACTTCACGGATATACCGGTTGCTGTTCAGATTGCCCACAATTCGTAGCAATTGAGATCGTCTATGATATGCTATGGCGCCCCAGACCATAACTCCGGGTGTTCGTCCACTGTGGCGTTCGATAATGCACTCCGGAAGGTGGCGTTCACCGGCATAGCGTCTGACACGAATGCGGCCATCATGGTACCACAAATTAAAGCGGGATTCGTCAGAAAACACGACATGCTGCCAATCAGCACGCCAGTCTCTATGCTGATTGGCCCATTGTAGCCGCAGGCGGCGATGGTCGTGCGTTAGGGGGATCCTGTATAAAGGAGTCCGTGCGCGCAGTCCACACTGCAGCAGACGTCTACGAATTGATGAAGCACACAATGAAACACCTGTAGCTATTGACCACAGTGCTGCCAATTGTCTAGAGGAAGCTGTACGGTCCGTCCGCGCCATGCGGACCAGGTGTCTATCATCGCGAGCTGACGTCACATTTCGGGGTCCACTCCCGGATTTCCGAGTTGTCCGACACTCGTCCGTCCACTGCTTCCAAACGCGCATCACTGTGCTGCTGTTACGCTGCACACGAGAGGCTACTGCACGATACGACAATCCAGCTTCACGAAGGCCGATGATTCTCCCTCGTTCAAACTCTGTAAGTTGTTCAAATCTCGCTCTCTTTCGTCGACGAGGCATAAGTACAGATTGAGTTAACGTTTACCACTAGCAGATAACCACCGATAACCATACACGCCTCGCTACAGCCGTCTATTTATTCGGATCCATCAGCCGTTCAGAGGGCGCTGCTCAGCATACGCATGCGCTACGGATTTGCAATTCTAATCATTTGCATATCATGCGCTACTTTGTATTTCCTGAAAATTTCAGCTCACTCGCGTAAGTCCTTCATGGTGTTGCAATTTTCACAAACGTGAGTGTATTATATCCGGTCCAGCTGCCCAGACGGTATAGTAGTTAGGGGAGCCGGCTACGATACCGAAGGGCCTGGGTTCAAATCCCAGAGAAGGCATGGCTATAACTGTCCGTCCGTTCATAGGAGGAAAGGTGGTCCACATATTAGGTGCCTCCATAATAAAGTCACCGCCCCTTCTGGGCTTAGTAGTGGACAAGCCGAAGTCGGCTGAGTTCCCGCCATTGGAACAAAAAAATATCCGGTTCATCGTGAAACTTTCGCCAAGAAGCGCAATTCAACGCTAGTCATGGAAACCGTGATGTCATAAAACGCAACGTTTGTTCTTTCGTTTGGTGTAATCCTGACTAATTCTCAATAAGCTGTCTTTTGTTTTCATGAACAGGGATACTATTATCTGTTAGTTCTCATGTTAATTGCGTAGGAAAACATATCAGGAATTATCGCAGCTTCAGTGCGTGCTAACCTGATGTAATTTTCGGTATAATACTTAAAAACAGGCGCTTCAAGGTCGTTGTGACCTTCCTCTCATTTACGATAGTAAAGTGTGAAAACTTTCGGATTTTAGCGACCTCTTTTCCGGAGCAGTCGGTTATGAGCCATGATATGAGGAGCAAAATGGCCTTAAAGTATCTATTTTAAAATAACAGAATGTAGTAGCATGTCCAGCAAGCAGCTGAAGGTTTCAAGGCTCGAATTACGAGAGAAATAATTTCTTCCTTTTCCTGACTCCGAAGCGGGTGAAATATCTCTACAAACTAAAATGCAATTTTTATGTATAATCCCCACTAAGATGACAGCTCATTCTAATTAATTTTCACATGCCTAACCGCAAGTTCTTTGTAGAGCGCTCTTACTTGCTTCAGAATTAAGAGTAATTAATGAAAGTCACTAGATTTGTTTTTAAAATTGCTGCGTTATTCTTCATCTAAAACACTTTTTTCCCAGTTTGCTCAAATTAAAATCAGGGCAATTATAGCAGAGAAAATTAGAAACCGGAAAAAATTATATGCTTGGTTTTTCTCTCTGAAAAAAATTTCATTACATTGTATAAAAATTGAAAATCTGCATGAAGTATAAAAACAATTTCCTGAACGGAGAGCAAGAGAAAAGATGAGATCTTTATTTCTATTGAAATTACTAATGCATTTTTTAATTTTTGTTTCATTCAAATTGACTGACTAAATGAAAAATCATACTCATTTGCATATCTAGTTTTGGTTGCTGCGTTTTTAGTGAAAATTGAGATTTTTTTGTTCAATTAATATTGTATGTAGCAATTTATGGTAATTCTTTTAAATTTATTTTGAATAAACTTATGCTAATTAACTTATGCTAAATTAATAAATTTATGTGGTTAAAAATTAATTATGCAAAACTTAAATTTTCCTTGATTCTTTGCTTTATGTCCCATTTCGTCACATACTTGTTCAGTTCCGGAATTTCTTTACTTTTCTTTTTAAAACCAATAACAATATCAGCTGACCTGTGTTCAATTTCATCTAAAGTTCCCATTTTGTAGTAATCCACTACCTAGAAAAACTAGACGAAGCGCCTAGGGGTTGGCAGGTAAGAGAGTATTTATTGAATATTGAAATTCTTTTATAAAATCACAATTTTGTTTACAGTATATATACATTTATACAATATACGTAACAGGATAAGTGTGTAATAAATTTGAAGTGATATTTAACATTCAGATAGCCGATGGTAACTTCGTAGTTAGCAGTTATATCAGTAGTTAATAGTCATTTGTAGATTTCAGCTATCATTTGAAGAGTTCTAAACTTTTTATAATCAACTAGCAGAAGCACCCGATGGCAGTTAAGTTAGATTAAGAGTAATGTAACAAGGGAGGGAAGGGTACCGCTGTAATCCTTCTCTAATAACGATGCAAAAAATACGATTCATAGTCATACATTTTCAGTCTGATGCGATATGGAACCCACGTAAAAAATTCTGAAAGAAAAGTAAACTAATTCTTTCTCATTGTATCAGCAACAATGGCAGGCCATTTTCAATGATTTCCGTCTTTCTAATCAAATGGTCGTAAAAGCTCAAGTTCCATCCAATATTTCACCTATATTCAATTTTAGTCGATTAAATGTGGCAAAAAATTTATCATAATTGATCAGAAAGCAATAACGCAAACACGCAAACAGACTCTTTTCTTTATAGGCATAGATTTTGTAAAACTTAAAAATTTTTTATTAACACACTTTATTTGATTTTTTTAGTAACAAACCCAGACCGTTGTCACTCGGAAAAAGGAGAGCGAAAATGAGAGCTTTCAGAGTTTTTAATTAATATTGCGGCTGATTAAAGTCGTACGAGGATGGAAATAGTCGAAATGGCTTCCCACGAATTTTTGGATTCGAGAATAGTGTATTTAATGTTTAGGAATGCTATTTTTATTTCATCGTAAACTTTCGAAAATTTTTATTAACAAACTTAAGGATTTGAAAGTGAGCAGTGACAACAACTTTCGAAATAAAGCAGAGTTTCATCTCCAGCTTGCAAGGCTGTTGCCAGTCTGAAAAATGAGGGCGAAAATTATCGTTTTTCCGAGTTTTTAATTAATATCTCTGAGTTTAGCTATTTTGTTTTGAAAAAAAGTAGATATCAACCTTCTCCAGGACCTAGAAAAGAATTATAGAAAGTTTGGGGACGATAACTAGAGTAGCGACTGAGTTATTAGAGGACAAACAAACAAACTTTCTTATTTATATACATAGATAGCTATTAAACTGACGGAAAATAAAAAATACCAACGCCAAGGAAAAATTATAGTTGGGTAATGAAATTTGGACAATGCATTTGTCTAGTTAGCATGTTTAACTGATTGAATTTTCAAGATTACAGGTTAATTTAAGCTTAAGAAAATGCATTTAAAATGTGAAATGCTGTTACATATATAACCGGTGTAACCTCCAGAATTTTGAATGTAGGTCTACAAAAGTGCGCGTGTTGTGTCACTTTGTGGTATGGAGTTCCATACTTGTTGCACTTGTTTTGTCAACACTTGGACGGTCAGTGCTGGCTGTGGATGATGCTGGAGTTGTCTCGTCCAATGACATCTTGTACGTGTGGAAGTTGAGACAGATCTGGTGATCTCGCAGGCCAAGGTAATATGTAGACACTCTGGACAGCATATAGTGTTACAACATCGGTAGGAGGGCAAGTGTTACCCTGTTGGAAAACTCCCCGTTGAATGCTGTTCATGAATGGCAGCACTGCAGATTGAATTGCCAGACTGATATACAAATTTGCAATCAGTGTGTTTCGCATAACCAAGAGAGTA
>KK117280.1:476089-526533 GCA_000611955.2 Stegodyphus mimosarum
TCCTGCTGTTATAGGAAATTGATTCCCAGACCATGACTCCAGCTGTAGATCCAGTCTAGACCGCAAACAGTTTGTTTGCAGGCGTTCCCCTGTCTCCTTCTGACCAACACAGGGCTATCACTGGTACCAAGGCAGAACCTACTTTCAGCAGAAAACACAACAGATCTCCACTCCGTCCTCCAATAATCTTTGGTTTGACACCACTAGAATTGCACATGACAATGGCTTGAAGTCAATAGAATGCACGCTACAAGGTGCCTGGCTTGGAGCTGTCCTTGAAGCAACCGATTTGTAACAGTTCGTTGTGTCACTGTGGTACCAACTATAGCTCGAATATCTGCCGCAGACGCAATACGATGCGTCACAGCCCTACGCCGAACACGGCGGTTTTCCCTCTCAATAGTTCTACTTGGCAGCCCGGAATCCGGTCTTCTTGAAGCAGTATCTTCATTTGACCACTGCTCCCAACAATCACGCTCACTGGATACATTCCGGCCAAGACTTTCTGCAATATCGCGGAAAGAAAATTCCACTTTCTCGAAGCCGTATTACACGACGTCGTTCAAACTTGGTGAGCTGTTGATAATGTCAACTTAAAAGCATTCTTGACTGGCATAAAATCTAATACGTGAAATTTCAAAAATAAATAACGCTCACGAATTTTAGAACAGGCATTTAAAGCAAACCTGATTTGCAAGTTCTGAGTGGCGCTGCTGTCGCCACACTTATGCACGAAGCGCGAAATTTGAATCGATGTCATTTTTCAGATGTATAAACACGTCTACCAAATTTTGTATATCTAACACAAATGTTTCTTGATGTTGGGACTTTTTCAGCCCTACAGTGTATATTGTCTGTAGCTTATAGCAGTATCTAATTCTTATAAAGTTCATATATGGCCAATAATAATTTATTATTACATTATATTCCGTATATTGTTATGTAGTGATTTTTGGTTAGTTTAGAATTATGGATTAATGTGTAGTTAATTGCAGTTTATTTGTTAATTAATTATTGAGTGAGTAAATTTTATGCATTAATTTATGCTTATTCTAAATTTTTCTTCACGAATTGTATTGCTTATGTTATTGAATCAATTATTTTTATGCGAGTTAAACAGAGTTCTCATTCTTACGTTACGCGTTCGACAGTAATAGCCTTCGGGAAAAGGAGACAATGGGAAATCGGTTGTTTCTGCGTAATATTTGAAATTTAAAAATACTTCCTTTTTATTCACATGGATGAAATTTATACCTCTTAAAGAGAAAAAATTTACCCTTCTTATGAATCTACTTTCATGACTGTACGTCGCCCCGTTGGAGAATTATGCCCATTTAATTGCTAAAATTGTTGAATTTCGTGTCTAAAAATTTATTCTGCTATAAGGGTCGTTTTTGAGCACTTCTTCGTGAAGGTCATGTACTGCGTCCGGTGGCGTGGTAGGGTTGCTGCATTCTTTCCCTCACCCCTCCTTGTTGGCGAAGGGGGTGGCGAGGGTGGAATTTTTTTTGGTGTGAAGAAGGAAAAACTAAGTTTTCGCAGCACTGTTTTGTGTTTGGCGAGATTTGCATACTAATTCACCAAATTTGGTGATTTTCGAAAATTCTGGATTCTGGACGATTAAAATCGTCATGCAAGGCCATGCTCAGCCCTTTTTGCCTTGGATTTGCAGCTGAAAGAAGACGCTTCATTTTTCTTCCTCTGGAAGAGCAAATGTTGACCCGGGGGGTCCGGTAGTGGACATGTTTACGTCCTAAAGATGTACATCTAAATGGATCAATAGAAGTATACTCCTCCGCACTTTACCATCCCCGTGTAGGAGTCTAGAATGGTGTTTTTTCTCATCGAACCAATTCATTAACACCATAGTGGATGCAACTTAGATCCGAGTACTACCATCAACTCTCCAGAATGGGTCTAGTCCAGTGAATTACAAGATTCCATCTTCTTCACATCGGTCTATGGGTCCAGTTTTCATTTACCTTCTGGGAACATCTATGCTTACTTCATCTTCCTACATCCTTCAGGATTGCTAACATCATCTCTGTGCGGGTTGGAATCATGCCCAAAGGAGAGCTTTCAACTTCAAACGGCTGCTCGTCTGGAGATTGTTCCATCTGATAATCTAGCATGGCTTAAATAAGTCTCAAATACTTCCCTTCAAGTGAGTTCAGCTTTTTTGATTGTTAATTTCACCTGAAATTGAGGACAGCTTGCAACCTAAATTCCGAGAACATGTTTCCTAAGAAATAAGGCTAATTAAATTTTTAAGAGATTTGATTAATTGAAGAAAAATTTTCCTGTAAGAAGTAATTATATGTATATTTAATTTCCAATTAAATTCTATTTAACTTTTAGTCAAAGGTTTTTCTGCTGGATCTTAAATCCAGGCTGTGTATTTAAGCAACTGCTGCACTATTAATCTATTTAGGACTTTTAACCTTAACTTGGAATGTAATTAAAATTTATATATAATGAATTAAGACAAGATATTAAATTTGTTAACTTATCTAAATTTTACCTTTTTACTTTAAGTTGTTACTATTTTTGGTTGAGAATTAACTTTAACTTTTGCAAATTAAGGAACGATTAAAAATTTAAATTCTACTTTACCTTTAATTGAGTAATTGAATGTAGGAATAAATGTAATCATTTTTCTCCAACGGGTCTACATGAGTATGTAATATTTTCTAACTGCCTAAGGGATTGCTAAATTGATGTATGTAATTTTTACCTGAGTAAATTAAGAAATTTCTTGAACTAAGTAATCTCTAACAATATTGGTAAAGACACCATGCTCGGTGATTCATTAAATTCCTGTGTATTTTTATGCTGGCCAGCAGAGTTTGATAACTGCATATGAAAACTTAATATTAATTTTTACGGTGTAAATTTTTGATTAATTCATCTCGGTTCATATTTGAAAATAGCAATATATATTATAATTCTAAATGCATTATTTTAAATAGTTGTCACTCTGGTACCATAGATCTCGAAATTAAGCTGAAAGATTGAGTGTTTTCCTTATAATGCTGCAATAAATATCCTTGGTTATATATATATAATTGATTCAGAGTTTTTCTTATGATGACTTGTGTGAATGTTCTTAACACCAGTACTCCTGCTTGGTCTTAGGGGTTGTTCGGGTTAGTATTACACAACGCAATGAAATTTTGGTTTTGATATTATTGTAGGCTAATTATTTAATTTCAGGTTTCAATTGGAACAGTTAGTATTTAACGTCTGGTACCATAAGACCAGAACATTTGGTGCCGTGACAATTGTATCACAACAATATTATTAATATTTAGTGATGCAACAGTCAGTGATTCATACATAAGTCATTAGACATATAATCGAATAGTTCAGGTATTCGTAATTCGTCAAATTTGTTCGTGCATTGATTATTAAAAATTCATAATATGTCTAACATTATAACACTATAAGTCAATAGACATATTTTCAAATAGTTCGTCAAATTGGTTAATCCACTGATGATCAATAAGTCACAGTCTTTAACAGTTCGAATAGTTCGAACTGTTCAAGACAATTTTGTCAAACAAAAGATCATAAACTGTAGATAACATACTACAGGATTTCACATATTATCTTAAACTATAGAGATGTATAAATATAATAATTATAAGAGGAAAAATACATTTATACTTTAATGTAATAATAATTACTATAATGTGCCAATTAGACCACAAGGTTATTTAAATTTTATGGCTAGAGGTATAAGCTGAAGCGAAAAGAGGAATCGTAACCTGCAATATTTGGATTAGAGAAACGGCTTTGCAGGAAGAAAATTCGCTGATCAGGATAATTGTGAATCCTCACAGTGAATCCTTTCCTCAGGCTGACAGCCCTAGACTACTTTGCCATAGTTAAATAAAACAATCCAACCTGTCTATCCCAACGGGATTGCAGTTCCGCGTAGATTTATTAGTACTACTTAGCTACAGCAAACGCGCATTATATTTTAATGCAATAAAAAATTAAATTATCATAAATGGTTCATGTTTTATCAAAGGAAATTAAGAAGTATTTTTAAAGGTAGTTTACTGCTGATTTGTTCAAATATTAAACAAAACGATACATTAAAACTGCCTCTAATGCAAAAGTAAGAACTACTGAAATAATTGAATTTAGTGCTTAGCATTTGACAAATAGAAATACGTTTTTATAGGTTCATACTATCATAACCATCTCAGTGGAAGTTGCTAAATTTCCGAAATATGCTAAACTCCGGTAAACACGCTCATTGCAATTCTTCAAAGAAACCAACTTCACCATTTTCGTATTCATTTTTTTTGTTGTATTCCAAGTTCCACCGGTTTTTGTAGCTAAACCGTAATATGCTTTTCGCCTTAATTAAAAAAAAATGCTTGAGGAATTCAAGAGCAATTAAACTGGGGTAAAATTTCTGCAGGAATAGAGTATTCTACCGCAAAATCACTCAAGAGAATAATAATATATGCATTTGGTTAGTTAGTCGATGGCCAGTGTCCAGTTTGTGCAGTTCCTCTAATTGTTTTTCAAGTGAAAACAAATCGCTGTGTTTCAATGGAAAGAAGAAGAGCGTTAAACAATTACAAAAGGATTTGATGAAAAATATCTGGATTTTATTCTTAAACATATAATATAACCTTTACTGATAATACAAATTTGAATCATAAATTGCTTTAAAATGTATTTTCTTTTTATATGTTGATAATATTTTCTGACTTTCAATAAATATTGATAGTTTGGGAATCTCTAAAAAGATCGCGGAAATCACTGATTTATATCCGTGTTTGCTTTCCGGATAAGTTTATAGAAGCTGTTACGCTCGGCCGCATATTACGTGCCCTCTAGTTAGTCGCCGGCTAGGTTAAATTTAAAGGCCAACTACGTTATATTAGTTTAGCTTCGGCTAAGTCTCTTTCTTAGTTAGGGATAATTAGCTCTTATTTCTTATTTTTAAGCCCAAGTAGAGGCTTTGTTGTAAGCCCGAAAAAAGGGGCCGCCTGTTCATTGTATTTTGAGTGAAATAAAGGATAGTTAACCCTTCTTGAATCCACGACTGCAGTAGTTTGAACTAAGCAATAATTCGCTTAACAGTTCAGTAGGTTCCTCGACATTTACTTTAGGAGAATAAGATTGAGGAACTCTACAGCAGAATTAAAAAGTAATTAAAACTTCAACATATATAATTAATAAGAGCTTTAAACTTCAGAAAAGGATACTTTCGGAAATTATGTAAAAAAAAAAGTTTTAATTACTCGATGATTTTCCATTTTGATTTCCTATTTTTCAGTCTAAGGTTTGTGAGCTAGGGATAAAGTTTTGTGTTTTTTTCTAATTCTATGGAAGTTTCGCATTAAAAAAGTATAAATGAACGAAAGATATAATAAAAGTAAAGCAATCAATAACAATCTAATTAATGTTTTTTTTTAACGGCTCATAAATCATCTAAGGCGTGTTACACGTTTTGTTGATACTGGTAACAACTGCAGATGCAAATGCTATTGAAGGAAATGAATTTGTCATATCTTTGAAATTCCATTCCTGAGGAATTTCAAGTGCCATTTAATGCAAATATTCAAAGCAATAATCATTCGGAAGGATAAACCAAGATATCGTTTTTTATATGAGAGGCAATTTAGACAACGCTTCCAAACAATTTTATAAGAAGTGCAGTTAAAACAGCAAATTTCCAAACCAAAAGTAACTCAATTAAGTATTGTTCTTTAAATTTCTTTTGAAGGATAAAGTCCGGATGACAAAAAATGATATCTTTCGATAGCGATTAAGAGTACGACCCAGATCAATGAAATCTGAGTAAGCACTAGCTGGAATGTCAGTTGGTTTCAGATAAGGAAAGTTCAGATGCAATTTTAGAGCTACATGTTTTTAAATCGACGTATTAGCATAAATTTGTAGATTCAAGGAATGGTCACATGATGTGAAGAAGATTTTGGGGAGTTTTATGTCATTCACAGTGGGCCGCAAATGTTGTTAACTGTTGCAATTGTTACATATTGCATAATAATGTATCTTCCCTTAGTTTTTATTCAATAAAACTGTATTTCCAAAATTACCTTTCTACCACGTTATCTTTGTTAAACTTCATTTTGACTGTTATTTCTACTTTGTGAACCGAAAAATTAAAAATTTGATACTATAGATTCATTAAGTTTTTATGACACTGGAGACGTGAAAAATAAACACTGCTCTCGACGGGATTCAATTAACGGATCTCCCGAAGTATCGTCCTCCACCTTTTTAGTTCGGGCGCCATTTGTAGTCATTATGTTACAGCGATGCAGGAACGTGAAATATGTGGAAAAAATACCTTATATACTCCCCTTTTAAAGGTCGTCAAATTCTCGTAGTGATGAATTATTTTCCACTACCTTTTAGTTCGGGCGACAAATGCAGAGTCATTTGGCTCACGAATGGTTATTTTGAGGCACGTTATTATGTTATTTTGAAGCAGAAGACATGAAAAATGTGCAGCGCCTTAGTCGGGACTGACTCCATCTCTGGACCTTTGGAATATTCATCACCTGTGTTTCCAGTTACACCACGAAAACACGCGGAAAGGAGGGAAAAAATATATTATAATTTCTTTCTCAATAATTTTTCTATTCATGTCTTAATATTTTTGCTTTTTTAAATGTAAAATCCTATCCATACCTAGTTTAATGTTACCTAAAATATTTTAAATCCAATCTTAAATGTACTAAACAGGTTGAATATGTCTGCGATTTTTAAATTAAGTTTTTCTTATAATATTTTTCGCTACTTTAATCTGTTGTTCGTACCTTTATTTATATTCATTCTAAAAAGTCAAGATTTTCACTTTTAGTTGATCACTTTTAGTTAATTTTGATTTTACATCTAAGAATTCCTTAATATCCAAATTTTAATGAAATGAGTCAAACAAGTGATTCATGGTAAATACAGCGCTATAAACAGTTATAAATTTTAAACAGAATTGAAACTGAATTTTCTACATAGTCTAAGTTTAATGTTGCCTTATGTATAAACGATGCGATATCATTCATGTTATTTTTAAAATACTGAATGCAGCAAACAGGTTTATGAAGTATTTTCTTTAATTAAATTTTCTTGCATCTGAGAATTTCGAAAATGCGTGATACTGAAAACGCAGAGAACAACGATAATGTATGATATTAAGTGATGGGTATCAAAAGTAAATAACACGAAGTAAAATTTTATAAGTATTCAATACATTTCAGAACTTCATTCTTCTTTTGCATACATTTTAAAAAAAATCTGAAACCTTTCAGAACTTTTTTTCTCTTTTTTTCCAGGATGATATTTCTAAAAAATGCAACTGGGATTCTACAAATACTTAATTGTATTTCATATATATTTACCACTCGTTTGCAGTAATGAAATTTATTCTGTATGATTTAGCAAAGAGTCATGGTCAAATATATAATTCATGCTTTTAGATTTTTAATTATGTTTAAAATAAATATTTTTGGAACAGTATACTTTCAATAGAATTTAACATTTTTGTGATTTTAGTTTAATTTCGACTGATCGTTTACGAGAGCTTATATGTAAATTCGTACAAAAAGGAAAAAGCAGCAGTTTCATAAGGTAATAAATGTAATCCTAGTTCCTAACACACTTTAAATATTCGGCGAAATTTCTGTTAATCCAAACAAATGATTCGTAGGTTTCACATAAATTTACAAGAATTCTATTCCAGATGTGATAATGCTAGTAGAGGTTTACATGTAAAATCTCGATTCTAAAAATTAATTGCTGGTATTTTAAGAATGTTTCTTGAATCAGAAATATTTAAAATAGCTTCCTTTTCAATAATTTACAATAAAATACATAAACTGCATTTTTTTAGCGTACAACGCATTCGAACTCCAACTAAGCAACTGCTAAAGCGACAAAAGAAAATTACTCTATTCTCAGAAAATATTAAATCAATGATGAATGTGAATTAAAGCAAAATAAATAGTTATATATTTTGTTCATACTCATCAAACATTGTTTAAATTTTTGTTATATGCTACTTAAAATGTTATTAAAAAAACTTTCATATTTTTAAAAGAGTATTAGCTGTTGTCTTATCAATTATAACGAATAATATTAAATGTATCATCTTCAACACACGGTCTGAAATACATTTAATCGCTTTCTTGAACTATATTTGATTCGTAAGTCCTTTTCTGTGTCAAATATTTCGTCTGTTTCCGAATAGGACGGTTTCACATCCCCTTTCTATTCATCATAAATCTGTTCAATATTCGGGGGCTCAGAAATTTCAACTTGAGAATAGATCTTGCGCAATGTTGTAATGAGAATTTCAGCATGTGAAGTTGTTGGTGTTGTGAATAATCTCGCTTCTATAAAATCAGAGGAAACTCATGAAATTCATAGTGGCAAGGAGTTAAAATTGCGCCTGTCTTTGGCAACAGCCTTGGCCATTATACAGGTGACAATACGACTTTGCTCAGTTTATGCCTAATTTTGAAGGAGATGATCCCGGGAAACGGATCCGAGTCCGTAAGATCCCTCTTCCCCTACTACCAACCTTTCCAGGGAACTTTCCGTTGCCCCATATTTAGGGTGCTCCCATACACTATACATATAAACAAATCCACTTTTTCTCTGGGATTCGAACCCAGGCCCCTGGGTACGGCGGCAAGCGTCGCTAACCACTATCCCGGTTGGGCGGCTATGAATACGAACGGTATTATAATATCATTATATATATTATCGTATCATATCATATCATATGGCTCATATCGCATCGTCTTCTCTTGAGTAAAAAAAGATGAAATTATTTTCTGAATAAGAAGAAAACTAGTGAAATCTGAGAAATATCACATGTTACAGTTGGACTCAGCAACCGCCTATGATTTTAGAATACATTTATTTTCATAAAATAGTGTTACGAATTTTGCATTTGGTTGGATATTTTTAGTAGAATTATAATTAAAATTGTTTATGTTGTTTGTTATTGTAGTGTAATGTCTATTATCGCATTGATGCTTTAGTTGGAACTACGCCTTCCTGTCCAGGGATTGTATTGCCTGGGACGTTCAGTCCTTGGGAAGGGGGCAGTGTTACGAATTTTGTATTTAGTTGGATATTATTTGTAGAATTATTAATTCTTTCAAAGAAAAAACTCTGCAATAGATTTATTGTTCCACGGCAGAAACTTTCACTTCTATTTGTTCTTCAACAGAACAAACGTTTTTTCAACTTGTCGTCCAACTTTATTTTCACCCACGTCTATCCTGTTTTCCATAGAATTAATTTTTTTTCTATTGTGCAGGTAATTTCTCTTTTCATTTCTTCTTTACCCACTTCAGTCTTTTCTTGATTTGCTTTAATTTCTTCTTTAACAGTTTTCATCTCTTCTTTAACGGAACTTTTTATCTCTCCTTTAAATATAGCAAAAGCTGCGACCAACTGCCTTAACTGTTCCTCCATCGCTCGTTTCACTGGCATTCAATCCTAATTCTGACACCATAAAGTGTTTCGTGCGTACGGGTTCGTAACAGATTGAATATGCAAGTCCGATATAAGGTTAATAATATTTATTCTTATAAAAAGAATTATATCAGAACGCAGGAATTTTTCTCAGAAATATTTGTACAAGCGTTCACAACATCAGTAATAATCAGTAGTTATACTTTAAACTACTAAAAACGTTAAATAGAACGCAAAGCACAGCGCAAAAAAGCTAATCCGATCAACTATAAGGACAGCAGCTAAATAACTGAGTTGAGATTTTCCAGGTTCCAGGTTCAGCTGTTGCCGCGAATAGCAAGCATGTTTGCTTGCTTTTTTCCGGCTATCATCATGTAGTTGCTTCTTAGAGTACTTAAGGTAGAAAAATGAAGAAAGATGACGCTGCGGCCAGAGTAGCAGAATATAAAGAGAGTGGGACCAAATCACGTGAGCATCGCTGAGACGTCTGATTGGAACTGAGCTGAGATGTCTCTCTCCAGCTTTTTAAAGCCTTTAGTCGGCCGCGAGAGAGTTCTTTTAATTTTTTTGCTTCTCAAGATTTCTAGAAACCAACAACAGGATTGAATTACGGTTATAGCTAACACAGGAGTCAATTACATTTATACAATTTAAATATAAATTACGAGATATTTATATATTAAATGTTAAACGCACGTGCTCCTGTATTTTTACATTTCCGGCGTGGCTTTCTCTTTAAATATGTCTCGTGATGCATTGCACGGGAAAATAAAAACAATTTTAATTATAATTTTATAAAAATATCTAACTAAATACAGAATTCGTAACAATATTATATTTTAATTGAGGGAATCCGTTATTAAATCTGGGGCTATTTGACACTGGTTTTCGTACGTTTAAAGCTGGTGTAACGAAACAAACATTATATGAAATATATTGGTAGATCCAGAATCAATATATCAAGGTCGGATTGCATTGCAGTAGACGCCGCTTAATGAGATCGCAGTTAATGTTATCATTCGGAAACTGTTATGAAATTACCCAAGTCTCACCCGTTTGTATACGGAAACATGAAAAATACATCGTTTATTGGGATGACAAATCGGCTTATATTACCAAAGTATCATTGAATAGCTTCTTTAAACAGAAGGAAGACACTAAATAGGTTCAAAATGGATTTAAAAAATTTCAAATGTCAGAAAAATGTCACCAAATAAAGGATTATGTCGCCAAAATGCTTATTTCGAATTTCAGTCAATCTTTCAAAATTAGACAAAAAATCAACTTTAGTCTGGCGAAGATTTTGATGAGTATCAGACACAGGTCCCTCTTTTTCAGGAGCAAAAGAATTCTTGAAGAATATTTTTTCTTTATTTCTGAGAAAAAAAAAATGTAATGAAAATATCTGCACCAAACTATTGCTTTTTAACCTAAACTCAAAATTTGCATTCGCGTGTTGTCTTCCAATGACTGAGTGATGGCCTTCGAGTATGGCGATTTTGGGGTACAGCATCGGTCAAATAATTTCCATAAATGTTATGAAAAGATCATAAACAAATTTTTAAATCTCTCTAATAAAACTTCTTTGAAAATACTTAATGTTTCTTATTGTATTTATATTAAATTAGTTGAATTCCTTGCTATTTTAAAGGATATTTTTCTCATGTTTTAATGCTACCAAAATGGCCATGGAGAAATGGGTTCATATAAGAAGGCGTCTACTGTACACTTGTTAGGTACTTCTCCCGCCTTCTTAGCATGCCTTCGTGGTGTAGTGGTCAGCACGCTCGGCGCGTATTCGAGAGGTCAGAGTTTTCTGTCGCGACAAGGTAGTTGCACATTTTTCATGTTTCCTTCTTAAATATACCTAAATTTCTCTAAAATGGCGCCGAACTACAAGGTGGTGGATAAATTTCTCTAAAATGGCACCGAACTACAAGGTGGTGGATGATAATTCTTCACCAACAGGATTTGGGAATTGGGTCCCCTAATCCCCATACACGTTTTAAAAGGGGTAGTATATAAAGTATTTTTCCCGCCTTCTTACCATGCTTTCGTAGTGTAGCATGCTCAGCGCGTATTCGAGAGGTCCGTGGTTCGAGATCCGGCAAGAGCACTGCTCACTTTTCACCTCCCCTGCTATTTGTTTTTTAGTTATACGAGATACATACATACATACGTACGTACAGACGCCACAAAAAATCTCTTCTGAATCCATTTTTAATCAATTTTATAATTCGTTTGGCGAAAAACAGTCCTTTACTCTGTCCTTACGCACAGATGTCGCGCAAAAACATCGTTAAATTTCATTCGACAGTCGTCTAAATGGATATTTTCGTTGAAATATGGTACCCGGAATTTTTCGCGATTACAATACTGCCTTTACTTCGTTTAAGGAAGTAAAAAGGAAAGGAAAATAGGTTGCTATAAATTAAGAAGTTCGCCAAGTGAATTATTCGTGGCTCAAACTGAAAAAATGCGCCATTATAAATTTTTTAATTTCTCCGTAAATTCGCACTAAATTTTACAAAATTTAATATTTAGGCATAAGTCATAGAATAGAAATATGGAAAAAGAATTGACATGCCATTTCAGAAGAAGTCCGATTTTGTGTCAAAATACCTATATTAGAAGAATGCTATATATAAATTAATATATATATTATAAATCACGTATTCGAGACATGGGAAACGCAATTTGATTTTCGTCAATTGGCCCAGTAAAACGGGAGATATAGAACTGTTTCGCAGTTTATTTTCCATGTTAAACAAAGATTTATTTTTTCTTATGAATTAAACAAAATTAACCATTTGGAAGAAATTCTGTATATTCCATTGTGAAAATGAACAAATTATGCATAAATATTATTTAATTATATATATATATATATTAAAATAATTATATATTGTTATAAAAATATTATATATTATTTTATTTGTTACATATTAACACATTATTTTACACTTTGTAATTAGTTGAAAATGCATTACTTACATTATGAATGTCTATCTATACTAATGTCTGGCATTTAAAATGGAAGTTTTGGAGTGCATATACAATGTCTAGCCGTTAAACTCACGAAATTTAGCTTCGGATCGATTTTTAACATGCGAGGACACGTCACTGTAAAAGCACTTCATTGTTGGTTGTTTCAGAGCCGATAGGTTAACCGGATAAACTGTAGTCCTGTGTTAGTTAGTACGATTTTCAATATGTCAGGCAACAATCGATCGTGAGATTCTATTTATCGCGTTACTCCTAAATTGAATTTCACCTACTTGTTTGAACGTGTGCTGAGGTCTTGAGTAAGGATTAATACGTCGAACAGAAATTGACGGAAAAGTCAGAAAATGAATATGAACTACCGAAGCTGAGAATATGTGAAATGATTTTTTTTCTAGTATGTTAAATTTCAAGTAACGAAAAGGAAGCAATGAAATATAATATCGAAATAGTTATGGGATCAAATTATTTTATGTTGCATAGCATTGCTTACTGAACACTCCTAACATTTTAAAAAACTAAGTAAAATAAATTTTTAAAGCCTATATTCTTTTTAAAATATAAAATACGACAGCGGGGGAATGTTTCTTATTCACGTATATGAAATACTGCCCATCATACTGAGAATAAGAAACTTTATTTTAGTTCAGAGGGACTTTAGCTCAGTCTCGAATTGGCATTTCGCGTCAAATCAGTTTTCAAATTGTTGCCAGCAAATGTTATTATGCATTATTATATTTAAAGAAATTAAATTATGAAGGATATGCATGAATATATGCATCTTTCTCGCATTGATAAAAAAACAACAGTATCTAGAGCCATCAAATTCTGAATAACGTAGTCCTCCACCGGGATATGGGCATATGGAAGCCGAATTTTGAATTTCTAATTTGTTTATTATCTATTTCCTATTTTGTAAATCTTTAATGAATTTTTGATTAAAACCTCAACAATTTCAAAACGAGCAGTGGCAACACTGTACGGAATAAAAATAAATATTTTAATCCATCGTGCTATTTTATATACTGTCTACCAGATATTTAAAAGATATGCTGTTTTTAAATAATTTTAGCCCAAAGAGGCGTTAGCCCGAATGATCTCGAAACTTCTTTGGAAACGTATATATGCGCGTAAATTAAAAATAGCTCTTTTGGGAGTAATATAAAATTAAAGATTTAAGTTTTTTAAAAAATTATTTATTTCCTTCCCCAATGGTGAGCTTTAGTCGTTTATAGACAGAGAATAAGAAATTGCCTGATAGAAAATATATGATGTGTGTTTTTTTTACTGACTGCTGTGAAGGTAGCTGCTAAATTCATAAACATTAGAAAATTTCCACTCACGTACTGCGAAAAAAAATGACAGTTCTATATCTCCCGTCTATTGGGCCGATTGCCGATATTCAAATTCCGTTTTCCATGTCTCGAAAGCGCGACTTAGGATATATATTAATTTGTATTTAACTTTGCTCTAATAGAAGTATTTTGACACAAAATGGGACTTTTTCTGAAATAACATACCAGTTGTTTTCCATATTTCGATTCTGCGACTCAAATTATGCGTAAATATTACATTTTGTAAAATATGAAGAAATTTACGGAGAAATTAAAAAATTTAACATGGCGAATTTTTTTCAATTTGCGCCAAGAATAATTCACTTGGCGAACTTCTTAATACATAGCAGCCTATTTTCCTATCCCTTCCATTCTCCAGGACGGAAAAAATGTCACATCTTTCCTACCTTCTCACATTGTGGATGAGCGGAAAAAAGTCACATCGTTCTTATTTTCAAACAATTTTAACAAAGTGCGTAAACCACATTTTCGTTATTGTCGCTTTCAATAAATACGCCAAATTTCTAAACGCGCCAATACATAAATTCACGTATATCTTCGGAAGTTTTGAATGAAAAGCTCTAATGTTTTGTAGGTATGCTTAGAAATACACTGGTGTGCAAAAATTAAGGACGAGACGGTTTTTTCAATATAGCTTTGTACAAAAGCTTTCCAAATCAACACATTTAATACCGTAAGATTCCCAATACGTAAGGACATGAGTAATATAAGCAACACTTACTAAAAGAGAAATCAGAGGGATAAAAAGAAGCTTTATTGAAAAAGTAGCATGGAGCGCATTGCGACTGAAGGCCGAAACATCCCTGTGATGGGTGTCCAGCAAGAAACATCCGGTCTTTAATAGGGGATATGATCTCCCCTGACTGCTAGGCAGGTTTCACATCATTTGTGCATGCTGGATATGTGGTTGTTAATAAGCTGTTGAGACACTGCTGCTCGTTCCTCTTGTAGCACCAATCGCAGTTTCGGAATCGTTACTGGCGATAAGTTACGTGCTGCCACGGGTCTCCCTAGTAAGTTCCGTACATGCTTGACGGGATTTAGATCCAGAGACCTTGCCGACCAATCCATGTGTTCAATATCTTCACTCTCCAACAGCTCTTCGACAGTAACTGTGCGATGAGGTGGAGCGTTGTCGTCCATGAAAAGGAATTGAGGACCCATAGTCCTTGTGAAAAGACGCATGAAAGGAAGAAGAACCTCGTTACAATAGCAGTCCCAAACTCTCGGGAGATATGAAGGTCAGTCCGGCTACCAAGCATTATGTCTGCTCGAACGAGAACTCCGCGACCTCCAAAACAGTCCCTTTTGATGATGTTGAAGGGATTATTGCGTGTTCCCCGCTCTGTCCAGATGTGTATGTGTCTAGAATCGCAACTCAGACTAAATCTGCTCTCATCTGTAAAGAGTACTCGTCCCCATTCATTGTCTCTCCAATTCCGGTGTTCCCGGCACCACAGAGAACGCCTTCTTTGATGGGCAGGCGTTAGAGGTACACACCGTACACGGCATCCTGCAAACAGATCAGCACCGTACAATCTTCTGGCCACGGTAAAACGCGATATCGGTCGTCCAGTCGCCTGTGTCGTGTGTCTAGCGATTTCTCCCGCTGTCTGCCGCCTGTTTCTTCTGGCCTGTAAGGCAATATACCGGTCATCTGTGGGTGTGGTTCCTCGTGGACGACCACTACTAAATCCCCGGATAGATGTTCCTGTAGTTTGAAATTGTCTCCAAAGTCGTGAAACGATGCTGTGAGCAATTCCGAACTCTGCAGCCACACTTGTCACACTGCGGCCTTCCTCCAACTTGCCAATGATTCGACCTCGGGTAAAAGCATCCAGATGTAGTCTAACAGATTGATTATTTGCCATTTCTCGCTGAGGCAGCAACTCGGTGTGATTTTAACTGCTATACGGCGTGCAATCTCTTTGCCAGAAATACTAATCTTTCACCGACAACATGCTTTATACTACTCAGACACTCCCCCATTACGTCTACCTGCATATCTGCGCATGTGCTACCGTACATCACCTTACTTAATCTCCTGATTGGTCTTTCTGTCCGCTCTGCCTCTTCGTTCAGCTGATATGCTAATTTTTCGACTTCGTCCTTAATTTTTGCACACCAGTGTACATCTACTTTAAGATGAGTGTAAAAATTTTATAGGTTATAATTCAAAATGTTTTTTCGAAAAATTTATAAAAATTATTTAAAAATACAAATTATAAAAGAACGGGAAAATGTTATTTGGAATGAACTTAAATTTCGAACTGTGCAGGAAAGAACCAAATAAATTTTACAAAAAAAGAGATATTAATAAATACATACCAAAATGAATTAACATTGAGGAGCTAAAATTTTGAGAGCCAATTGTTTGAAAACTACTAGTGCGATTTTGTTTACAAAACTTGACAGTTTGGCATAAATGGAATCGCAGAATCGAAATATGGAAAAAATTTGGCATGTCATTTCAGAAAAAAGTCCAATTTTGTGTCAAAATACCTGTATCAGAACAACGCTATATATAAATCTAATACATATTCTAAATCGCGCTTTAGAAACATGAAAAATGCAGTTTGAATTTTGTGAATCGGCCCAGTAGAGCGGGAGATATAGAACTGTCCTTTTTTGGGGGGGCAGTGCACATATAAAATTCAGGAAAAGAAATAGTAAGAGTAAATTGAATTGAATAGAAAAATAATTAACGTATATCTGAATGTTATATGACAATTAGATAGAGGAAAACTGTTTATAAGAAGACATGGGAAATCAAGCAAATAATTTTAATAATTTTATCATAGCATATTCACAGCAGTTTTTATAAACAACAACAATAAATAAATAAGAAAATCAGAATTTATCGAAGCAAAATTTTCGTACCCAAATTAGCCTTAAGAATTGACTAAATTTTCAAAATTCGCGAAACTTAGGAACTTACGAATAAACCGAAAAAATCATATTCTAGAAAACTGAAAGATTGTTTTTCATGTAATAAAGAAGGTGAATCCGAACAGCAACTCAAAATATCTGCAAAAAAAGAAAAGGACAAGCATGTAGTAATACAAATTCGGAGACAAATCGTCGAACTGGCATAATTGTTGCCTTTACACACACATAAAATAAATAAATAAATAAATAAATAAATAAATAAATCTGAAAGGTTTCAGATTTTAAATTACGTCCAAAGGGGATTAAATTACCTCCAAAGGGGCTTTTTTAATATTTTGTGTGTTACCTTTATTTATTAAATATCATGTTCTTCGCAACTTAAACCCTAAAATTCAGTTAAAGAGCAATATCGCGAAATAATTTTAAACTGAGCATATATTTAGAATTTCCTATACACAGTCTTACGCGCTGGAGATAAAAATGTTTTTTCTCTACAACGTTGCCATTGATCGCTTTGAAATCCTTGAGCTAGTTAATCAAAAAATTCGTTAAAATCTTACAAAACATGAAATCGATAATAAAACAAATTCCAAGTACCAAATTTGGGATTCCAGATGCCCATATTCGCAGCAGGATTACGTCATTCAAATTTCGATGGCTCTAGGTGCCTTTATTTTAGCACAATACGAGAAATATACAAAAATTTATGCACATTCTTCATTATTTAATATTTTTAAATATAATGCAGGGCTGCAATATTTGGTGGCAACAGTTAGAAAAGTGAACCAACATTTAATGTTTCCGACGGAAAATCGCAAAACGAAAACAATAGTCCTTCAGGGACAAAGCCCCTTTGAACTAATAAGTACATAAATAAAATAAATAAATAAAAAGCATAAAAATATCATTTCACACTTAAAAAATAAAACTAGATTATTTTCTAAAATGTTAGCGGTAAATTCATAAAAACTGGAAGACATGAATATATTTACAGAATAGGCTGAAGTGGGGCGGGCAACAAAACTTTATCAATGGTTTTACAGATGTAATCTCCCAATGCACAAACTGCAGAGATTCGTCTCAATTTTATTGGAGATCGCCTCAGGTACGAATCCAAGAGCTTCCCACCTTTCCTTAAACAAGAGGAGAGGGCTTTCGGTTACGTAGTGTGTTAAGTGCTGTTATGCCGCACAGGAACTATACACTTATAAGTATCTACATTTACTCCAAGATTCGGATTTGAACTCGAAGATACCGCAGCTATAATCTTGTTATTTGTCGATTAGGGCAACGAATACCCACTTACATAGATTTAAAAGAGGTGGTGCCTTTCGCCCTTACAAAGTTTTAGAATGGCTGGTGTCTTTTTCACTTATAAAAATTTACACTTACGAATCTCCGATAACTCACGCATGATTTGAATAAAATACTTATTTGATACAAAATACTCGTATATAATATCCATTGTTTACTAGTTTGTTTATGAAAGGATTATTAATGCAAAAATATTTTTATGCAAAATTTCTAAATGCTAAGTTGCTTTATGCTATCTAAAGTTCTTTGTTAGGTGCAGGTTTTCCCTCCTTTATCCAAATCGTTTATGCAGTGTAAAGTTAAAGCAATGGTAAATGCACTACACCACGAAGTCATGCCAAGATGGCGGAAGAAATACCTTATAATTTGAAAATTTGAATAAATTTAATCCTTTCACCGGACGCTTTTATTAATAGCGAGTTCAGTCATATTCCCTATAATACTTAATTAAATAAGGAATTTCCATCTTTGGTATGTCCTCCAAGTTAACATCATGAATTTTACGCCCATATTTTCATTCACTGATTTATCATAATAAAATTCGGTTGCATTAGAAAAATGCATTTCAGTTCCTCCTTTAACTTCATTTTGCCCGTTTTATTCTTTTTATCACGTGTCTATGCTGTTTCCCTCGCATCTCTGATGCTATAGAATTTCACAGGCATTCAACGAAGTGGTCATCTGTACTTACACACCGATGGTTCTACAAGCTTTCGAATTAGACAAAAGTTCCATTCTCTTAAATAAAGTGATGTCGGGGAGTTTAAATTCGGAGCGGTACAGTCTCCTTAATTTCTGAAGCGTTCGCACGTTTTTTGAAACATATAGTCCAATCAGTGGGTGAACGGGTATGACTACTAAACACTGGTAGTTCGACTCAGAATTCAAATCCTGTAAAAGTGATGACTACAACTGGGCTTCCGTGCTTTTATTCGAGTATAAAAATTCCTTCAAAAAGCCCTCTATAAAGGCCACCTTCTCACTTCTTGGAGGCTGGCAAATTGTGCATGACAAAAGGATACTGCAGCTGCATTATATAACTCTAGTAATCATATCATGATCTAACAAACCCAGTCCAATCAGTATAGATACATAGTAGATTTTTCTGCTGCTCAATTTTCATCTTTAAATTACACTTTAGAATGTATCACCTAGAAATTGTCATACACTTTTTGAAATATAATTTTAAATTTGTATGTATGAATTTTTGTGCTGTGTCAAGAACTTTACGAATGGCTTCAACCCTCGTTCTGACAATGCTTACATACTGCCAGCAGTACTGAAAATATGTTTGTAGTATGAGTAAAAATATTACAGTTTCGGAAGAAGAAAGAGTATATTCATGCATATTTACTAAGTTTACGTCTTACGCGGAAATACAAATTGTGTTTGTTTTCATATTTAAGTTACAGATGGCAATTAATGTCATTATGATCACCAGGGGATTGAATATTAATCCCAATGGTTTGATAAAATTTGTTACTCTCTCTTTCAAAAAAATCTTAAATAATCAGTATATAAATATACTGATTAGTATATTCATCTACAGCTGACACATATTTAGAAAATTTTTGTAAAACAAAAATACGTATAAAATATTTTTTTAATATAAGAATTAAAATATTTCACATTAACTGGAAGCAAATAAATATGTGGCTGTATTGTTTTGAAAAGCCTTTCTATGTCTCTCTGCAGGAGATATTTTCTAGGGTACTGTACTTGCTGAAAGAGAATGGCTCGTATTTATATCCCGCATGTGAAAACCCCTATGGAGTTGACCTATTTAGTCTACGAAAATAAGTTCCGAAACAAAATATTAGTGGTTTAGTGTTTTCTCTTCTAGCCATTCGACCGTTATGCGGAACTTTAATGTGACGAAGGTACGAAAGTGAAAATTTCTGGAATATATATGCAAAAACTCAAGCTGATTTGAGTAGTTTTATAATTTTTAACATATGATGCAATTTTTTTAAAGCATATATGATATTTTATGTAACTCTGTATCAGAGGTGGAAAATCTGATTTAATTTTAACTTGCCTTTCATTGATCAGACACAGCATATTTATACATGCTGTGTGAGACCGAAATATCACCCACTGAAGGTGGATCTTATGGAAACCAGTGGTTTTTACAATGATATCTCCCAAGAATATAGCAAATATAGTGTGTAATTTCTTGCACTACCAATCTGTTCAAAACAATGTTTACCTCCTCATCTCGTTTTTCCGAACGTTTTTAGGGAAGTTAATATCGGGTAATAGCTCTGGCATAGCTTAAGTCTTAACACATATAAATTTTCTTACAGATCTACGTAAAGAAGAAGGCATACCTAGAGATACAAACAAATGTACTGCATGTGGAATCTGACGCAATTATTTTTTTAGGTATTGGAAGAAGTTAATAAAGTTGTCAATAACACGGCGGTCTGAATGCAAAAA
The DNA here is from genome assembly GCA_000611955.2 of Stegodyphus mimosarum. Taxonomy (NCBI): domain Eukaryota; kingdom Metazoa; phylum Arthropoda; class Arachnida; order Araneae; family Eresidae; genus Stegodyphus; species Stegodyphus mimosarum. The sequence goes on from KK117280.1 coordinate 496,564, forward strand.
TTTATACAATGAGAATATTAAAATATTGAAACTCTTCTGCATATAAACTGGTTATTCTTAATTAAGGAAAAATCACAAAAATGACTATTATTCAAAACATTACATATAGATTTAATGAAACTGACCCACAGTCAACACATAGTAAGGTAAAAAATAGCATGGAAAAAATTATCAGGCAATTATAGTGTTATAGAAATAAACATCCGCATAAAATGAACAAATCGGATCTGTCAGTTTGGTATAGGAAACTTACGTTCAGCATGGAGTATGATCTCTCCTAGAAGCAACACAGCATATACAGCGATGTGTGATGCTGCCAATTAGGAGGTCTCTCAGTTCTGCAGTTTAGTGGTTATCATCCACAATGCGAGTCCCGTGCATTCTAGCGTTGTAGTCCTCTAGCAGGAAATCATCATCTGTTGTCTCGGCATAACGGTGCATATAAGCACAAGGGTGCCATCTCTATAGGCCTGAGCATTAACGGTTTCACATGAAAGGACATGGATGTCTGTACGTCCACCCAAAGAGATACCATCCCAAACACAAACACTGCCTCCTGCGTATGCACCTTTTTCACGAATGTTTGATTGATGATAACGCATTCCAGGTTCCCCCCAAATCAAATAACGCCAACTATCGCTTTGGAGGCCAAAGCTGTATCATCAGTAAATCATCCGTAAGGAGAATAGTCCTCCACTGATCAGCCATCTCGTGGACATGTTGACGTGCCTACCTCAAACGTTCTCTTCTATGACGTGTCGTGAGCGCCAAGCAAATGGCTGGTTGCCTCGCGTACAGATCTCCTTCGTAAAGCCTTCTAAGCACAGTTGACGCTAACATCAACATTCCGATGGCTTCAGCAAGGAAGGCTTTGAATCGAGTCGGAATTGCGGTTTTTTTACTTCGGGCGTATAACTACAAATGTCGGTCGCCGGCGTTCGTCTTGGCAATCGGTCGTCCTTAGTTGAACCTCCTGGAGGCCGAATCTGTGGTTAGAATTTGTTATCAAATTGTGAACCACAGCAAGGCTCCATTTAGCCATCTGGTTTCTTCTGTCTGTTTATGTATTCCCCCTATTCTATTTATAGCTTTCCATCACAGTTCTTCGGGAAAATAATGCCTGGAGATAATTGTTGTGAATTCGCTGTCCTAAATTTTTTATCTCAGTATCACAGAGAAATTTGCAGGCTTGCTCTGAAACATACACTTTTATCCTCCCTACAAATAACGTAGTCGATTGCAGTTCCCATACTGCCGTTTTAGTCTGCAGTTCTTATTTGATAACATATTGACGTTTTATACAGATTGGTGTATTTTTGAATGAGTTAGATCTATTTTTGTGATTTTCCCTTCATTTTGGAGAACCAATGCAGGCTGCGACATATATGTTTTAGATTTAGCAATGAAATGTTATTTAATTCCTTCCATTTCTCCCCCTTTTCGCCGCTACGTTCACTCATTCCAGAATTTATGTAGATTTTGAGTGGCAAGCAGTCTGATTATAAACTGTGGAGTTTTGCGAATAGGCGTATAAGAGTTTGGCTCGCTTTAGCTACTCTGCCGGTCGAAGAGAGATTGTTGGTGACGCTAAAGTTGGTTTAGGTGGGTAGATGGAGGCTAGATTTTGTTTGTGTTCGAAATTCTATTGCGGTCTAGGAAATCTTGCAGTCTCTGTCTAGCTTATATTAAAAGTGTTGAGTTCATAGTCATTGTTTTGGAAAGGACGTTTTGTATTGAAACCAGGTTCTAGGTTTGCTGGTAATTTTACGTTTGTGCATTTTAGTTTAAACACTCAAAAGTGGTGAGGTAGAATAACTGTGAAACATTTTAAATCTGTGTCAGTTTGTTTGTTGGTTAGCTATTCTGGTGGTGAAAATTCACTGCACAGAACAGAAGTAACACATTATTTTAATGGTAATAGACATCTACTGAGTTACTTAGAATCCTACACAGGTGTTAAAATTAGCTATAAAAACTGCTACGCATAGCCTGAATTCTTTGTAATACGTTGCTTAATAGACAACGTCAAATTCCTGTCCAATGAATAATATTTTCTGCCTGCCACCTGTATGTGTATGTATGCAAGCAGAAACTATTTTTCAGAAAAATAAGTAATTTTATTTTTTTGCGTATAGAATACGAGTATCTTTAGGAAGTTCGCATTATCATGACAAAATATGGATATCGTATTCTAAAATGCGATTTATTGATTTAATTCAGAGGATTTTATTATAAGAGAAATGTTGCACGGACTTCAGAAAAATCTACTGTGTAATTTATAAAGATTTACCAGGGATTAATTGGTTCGTATTCGCTGTAATGCACCTCATTTGTCTTCACTACAGTGATACCAGATATGCAAATCAGAGTTTGACCTAGTTTGTTTGGAGTTAACAGAAGAACTGTAAACATAGAATTAATTAATCAAATAGGAAATTAGTTAAAAGTTAGACAAGCGAGTTCCATAAAAGCCATTCTTTCAGAAATAAAGCCTCTAAGAGTTATTCTTCTAAAACAGACTGCATAAATTAAAGTTTCAAGAGACAAATCTTATTTGTACTTAAAGTAAATCACTGAAAATTAACATCTGTTATAATTTAGTTTATATGTTTCACTTCGTATTTTTATTTTTCGTTAACTTTCGAATGTGGCTTTGTAAAATTATTTGTTTCAGAATATCTAAGTACACAATGTGTTTTACTTTTCTTACCTTTTAAGCAAAGGAATAAAAATGCATTTTATCTGTAAAATTAAATGTTCCATATACATTTATATTTCGGCCCGCCGGCAACTGAGCGGTAAATTTGCCCAACATTGGTTGTTCCGACCTGGGTTCAATTCCAGACGAACGGGAAGGTTGCTTTGGCGTTTTTGTGGTTTTCTGCATGTGTACGTGCATACGAGCTAGCTCCCATCAGAAAGTCCTTCAAGAAGGCATACGTCCCCTTAGGCAGATAACCCTAGTCTGTTTTGTAGTCTCGATAAACTAAACTAATCATTAATATTTGCATGGCATTAAATGCTCAGCTTTCATTAAAAATAAGAATTTTGAACATAATCCGATTTTAAATTTAGTTTGCCATGAGTTTTCTGCAAGGGGCACAGTTTTAATGTGTGGGGTGATGGTGCATTATTCTTCATGTCAACACAGTGTTAACGGCACTTTCTATATGATCTGCAGAAACTTTATTTTTTAATCGAATGGCGGGCACTTATCTTGTCAGTAATAGCCACTCTTAAGGCGAGAAGTGGTGGTCATTTTATTGTGGAGGCACCTAATGGGCGGCCACCGTTACTTTCTATGAGGGGAGAGAAAATTTACATCCATGTCTTCTCCGGGATTCGAATCCGGGCCCTTCGGTATAGTAATCGACTCCCCTAACCATATACTATCTGGGCGGCTGGCTTGCAAAAACTGCTGCTTTAGTAGTTTTAAACTGTTCTAAGCTGTTTATTTATAATTTTATTCATTATCATCTTCAGACCATATTTTAATTTTCATTAATCACATGTTTTATAATATATTTGTCACCATATTAATTGTAAAGCGTTTACTCTAATTAAAGTAATAATAATTACAAAAGAAAAAGCATTCACTGCAGCCAGAATTAAAAAAAAATGCATTAAATACCCTATCATAGATCTTTAAACCTATTTTCTGAACGAATCCATGAGCTAAAATTGTTCCACACAATTTTTTTTTGTTTTTATCCTTTTGAAATGCCCGTTGCAAGATTTTATTTTAAACGCATTCGCAACTGTTCAAACTTATTACTGTAGGTACCTCATGTATCATCGTCAAAAGTTAGGATAAAAAAATCAATAAAATAATTTTGTACATTTATATAAAGTACTTTCTACAGTATATTCGAAAAATAATTCTGACCAATCCATAAGAGTTTTTTCATAGTCTATCACAATCTCAGAAGCAGCTAAATCGACACAACGTATAAATCATCATTTCCAGCATCTCGGAAACGACAGCTACATCTTTAGAGTTTCAACATTTTATAAAGCTCATACTCAATGATTTATGTTTCTTGGAAAGTAAATCCGAGGTGTAAATCTGTGTTCCAGAAAGATAACTTATTTGTTCGGAAGTATGAATAACTCTCGGCTAGAAAAGCAGACCTAAATACACTCAAACGGATTTAGCGTGTCGAACATCTGATCAGATCTCTTTACATTTTCGAAGTACATTAAAATTCAGCATAAAATGATTTATATTCAAGGTATAAATCTTCGCAAAACTTTATACGGTTGCTTTAATCAAAATAATATCTATTATTTTAACAAATTTTTATTAATAATCGTTTAACAAATTTACGTTAATCGCGTAATATATTAAATTTGATGCGAAAATGATTTCTATTATATTTTAATTAATTCTTTAGTTTAATTTATAAACATTCTGTCAATTTAATTTCGAATTATGTAATAAGTACAACTATCATAAAATATACAACTATTTTCCTGATAAATGATAGCATAAAGTACGTTGTTAAATTTCTAAAAATCACCATATTTCCATTTCTTGTCAGGTGCATTAAAATTAATAGCAAATAAACATCTCTAAACGTTTTGCATAGGCTTTTATATAAGCTTCTGATGCTTGCAGGCATTAACAAAACGTAACAATTAATTACATATTTAATTCTTTTATTAAAATATTAAAGCGCAGGTTTACATTTTGCATAAAAAATTATGCATTGCGCTATTATTTAAATTTGAATTACTTTGTGTATGCTTCTTCTGTTACATATTAACTTATTAGCCCAACAGGGCCATTTATCTCGAAATGAGATTTTAGGCGATCCAATTTAACGTTCTCCTTTTCATTCAGTTCGTTGCCATACGGAGAAACGTTTTAGAGTCAGTAGGATTATCGTTGCAGGGAGATGTAAAACATGAACAATGCCCTTTTCGGGACTCGAACCTGGACCTCAAGGATACGCGTCGAGTGTGCTACCATTACGCCACGAAGGCATGCTGGAAGAAAGGAGAAAATACCTTATATTACCCCGCCCTTTTAAAGAGCAACTAGTGATTAGGAGACCCAACCGCCAAATCCTGCTGGTGACGAATTATTGTCCACCACCTTTTAGTTCGGTCGCCACTGTATAGTCATTAGGTCTCTTGCATACTCGCCAAGTGTGCTAACCCTTACACCACGAAGTCAAGCTTGCTGGAAGGAAGGAGAAAATACCTTATAACTTAAGATATTATTTTTTCATATTTAATCTGTCGGTTATGAATTAAGGAATTAAATTATTTAAAAGCGATACATGCATATCTTAAAAGTATTTTTTTACTTTGTAATCTGTTGATTTAAATAAAAATACATCTAACATACTATGAAATATTTCTCTGCTCCACCTAGGACATGTCTATCAGTAATCCCTACTGATAAACCATATACTATTAAACTTTAAAAACTGTCTTTTTGGGAGACCGTTAAAATCTGAACTCTTTCAATTTTCTTTTATTTATTGATTCTCTTTTCCCTTTTTATCCCTTTTTTTCTTTTTTTCCCCTTTCAAATGGATAGACACCTTTTATTGCACATAGGGGTCGCCTTTACCTTTTTTCCGCAGGTAAAAAAAAATTATGTAGGCATGGTTCTGTGCTTGATTTGTTTGAGTATAAATGCTGTCCAAATTAAGTCGATAGCTAAAGGGTTTTATATTCTTTAAATTTTTCTTTCGTAAGATATAGAGTATTCTTTATAAATGTTACTTAATCTTTGCTTCAGAAGTATGGATCAAATTGTCCTCCAATCTGCATCTCGCCAGCAGAAAATCACAGATTGCTTTTGCACTCAGAAATTAAATAAAAGTTAAAGGTTAATTCTTCAGTATTTTGTTTTTTGTTGTTGTTATTTATTCTTATTGATTTTATATTTTTCGGATAAAATAATTATTTGTTGCTAATATTGGGTCATTCGAAGGAAAAATGAAAACAATGACATTGATGAAAAGTAATTTATCATGTAAAATTATTAACTTGTAGTGAAAGTGGAAAACACAACCGACAAATTTAATAACTGAGAGTAAAATATGTATAACAAAAACATTTTTTTATTTGTTACTAAATTCTTTTTATCCTGTTAAAAATAATTTCATTTTGAACTAAGAAATTCTGATAGCAAAGATACACTCACGTTTGTGAAAATTGCAACACCATGAAGGACTTACACGAGTGAGCTGAAATTTTCAGGAAATGCAAAGTAGCGCATGATATGCAAATGATTAGAATTGCAAATCCGTAGCGCATGCGTATGCTGAGCAGCGCCCTCTGAACGGCTGATGGATCCGAATAAATAGACGGCTGTAGCGAGGCGTGTATGGTTATCGGTGGTTATCTGCTAGTGGTAAACGTTAACTCAATCTGTACTTATGCCTCGTCGACGAAAGAGAGCGAGATTTGAACAACTTACAGAGTTTGAACGAGGGAGAATCATCGGCCTTCGTGAAGCTGGATTGTCGTATCGTGCAGTAGCCTCTCGTGTGCAGCGTAACAGCAGCACAGTGATGCGCGTTTGGAAGCAGTGGACGGACGAGTGTCGGACAACTCGGAAATCCGGGAGTGGACCCCGAAATGTGACGTCAGCTCGCGATGATAGACACCTGGTCCGCATGGCGCGGACGGACCGTACAGCTTCCTCTAGACAATTGGCAGCACTGTGGTCAATAGCTACAGGTGTTTCATGTTTCATACTATCAGCACTGTGGTCAATAGCTACAGGTGTCAATAGCTACAGGTGTTAGCTACAGGTGTTCATTCTAACGCACGACCATCGCCGCCTGCGGCTACAATGGGCCAATCAGCATAGAGACTGGCGTGCTGATTGGCAGCATGTCGTGTTTTCTGACGAATCCCGCTTTAATTTGTGGTACCATGATGGCCGCATTCGTGTCAGACGCTATGCCGGTGAACCCCACCTTCCGGAGTGCATTATCGAACGCCACAGTGGACGAACACCCGGAGTTATGGTCTGGGGCGCCATAGCATATCATAGACGATCTCAATTGCTACGAATTGTGGGCAATCTGAACAGCAACCGGTATATCCGTGAAGTTCTACAGCCCGAAGCTGTTCCCTTCCTTCAAAGCTTGCCAGGCGCTGTATTTCAACAGGACAATGCCCGCCCTCATACTGCTCGGATTGTTAAATCCTTCTTTGCAGCGCAGCAGGTACAGCTTCTTCCTTGGCCTGCGTGTTCCCCGGATATGTCGCCAATTGAACATGTGTGGGATGTCATTGGTCGGCGTCTTGCTCGTGATCCTCGTCCTGTTGCGTCTGCAGACGAACTTTGGGTACGCGTACAAACGATATGGAATGCTCTTCCTCAGTCAGACATTCAAACTTTGTTTGACTCCATGCCACGTCGTGTAGCAGCACTTATTGCGGCGCGTGGTGGCCACACAAAATACTGATTCTGATCTCTTGTTCTTGTTTGTTTGCTTTGAACATTTAATCATTTATTTGTACCACTACCACTCAACTGTGTATTAAATTGCATTCAATTATGACGATTCCTTCTTGGTGTTGCAATTTTCACAAACGTGAGTGTATATGTAATGAACAAATATTTTATACTACAAATTTAGTTTTTATTTGCAAAATGTGACTTACTCACTTACTGTCAATGACAAAAAAAATATACTCCATTCTAACATATATTCTTACATTTACATTTTAGAGACAAATAAATTAAACAGAAAGGGTAGCTAATATGCAGTAAGAACGTTATGTTTTTATTAGAATTTATATAAGTTTCTTGAACATGAAAATGAATATAGTTTGAAAATATGAATTTACTTATCATTACACACATTCGGAATTTGCAGAAACTCATTTTTTACTAGAAATTCTAAATGTGTTCAGTTTGTAGTAACTAACAATTTTATGCAGATGTGAACAACATGTGATCTTACAAAAGTGCAGAGTGATTAAAATTAAATAAATCTGCTTTACTACAGTGCCAGGGTTTCATTTTAATCTCAGAAAAAAAAATTCTCAATGCATGCGTAATTGAAAGCGAAAATAAAATTGAAGACGATGTTTTAAAGAAATTACTTCCGAAAAAACTTCTTATATCAAGTTTATCAGGAGTTTATTCATAAAACTGCTGATTAATATGAATTTTTCTGGCGTATTTATAATGGAAAAACTCGATGAAAAGGTAATTCATTCTTTTGCAAAGAGCTCTAACACTCATCGTTTTACAGGGAGGTAGGTTAAATGAACTTTTGAGAAATCTCCGGAATAAAGAATAATGTATTCTCTTCTAAATCGAAAATCGAAAGAAATCATAAATTAATGAAAGAAAACCTTTGAATAATGAAAATTAAATATTCATATTAAATTGAAAATGATCTAAAACTAGCATCATTATAAGAGTGTAATGATTTAGAAATTGTTAAATAAAAGTCAAACAATTGATTCTAATATAGATTAAAACACGTAAGAAAAAATAAGAGGATTGTTTAGAAACAAATGTGCAAACCTGATGAGAAAACAAATTTAATTTTGCCCCAAAGCAATTTCCATCTCATATTTCATTCAGTATTGAAAGGAATGAAATTATAATTCTTTACATAATCGAGGTTGCAAACTTAAAATTCATTTACTTTCTTCTACTTAAAGCTATTACAGTATAGGAAGTCTTTTAGAAAATTCGAATAAGCGAATGCAACTACATAATTTTCTTTTTCATTTTTTAGCCCAAAGGAGGAATTTGCACAAAAAGACTATTAATTTCATTTTGGCATTCTGTGTCGCGCACTATAAAACAGCGTTTCACTTTTCAAACTGTTGCCATCAAATATCAGAGCCCTGCATTATATTTAAAGAAATTGAATATGACGAATCTGCATGAATATATGTCGGTTTTTGCATTGTGAGAAAACAACGGTACCTAGAGCTATAAAATTTTCAATAACGTAGTCCTCCACTCAAATATAGGCATCTGGAAGCTCACCTTTGGAACATGGAATTTGCTTTATTATTTATTTTATATTTTTTAAAACTTTAACAAATTTTTTATTAACAAACTCAACGATTTCAAAGTGAGCAAAGGTAAAACTGTACGAAATCATTTATCACCATGCATAAAAAAAATATTTTTATCGCCAGCGCGTGAGATTATGTATCGGAAATTCTAAAGATATGTTCTTTTTAAATATTTTGTGATATTGTTGTTGAATTGAACTTCATAGTTTAAGTGCTAAGAACATGATATTTCATAAATAAAGGTAACGCAGAAACCGTTACGAAAACGCGCTTTGTGCAAAATATGAAATTCTGAAAGCTTTCAGGTTTCTTTCTTTCTTTCTTTACTTACTTTTTAAAATTCTGATAATTTACCCATTTGTATGGGTCCGAAAAATTATTGGCATACTACCCACAACATATCCAATAGCCAGCTGTATCGGAAAATTTTATTTCAATATTTTTATTACAGTCACACTATAGTACGATAATCTAGTTCCCAAACACCTCTCAGTAGTTAATCTCCAATACTGAGGAGATTTGTGAAGCATGCGTTACTTTAGAAAGAAAAAATAAAAGATAAATCTGCAAGGCTGAGTTTCGTTAATAGTAAAATATAAAGTACATCATTAGCTGAGATATTCTGCTTTTCCCAATCGCGAGCTGAATTGCTCGTAAAAGTACAACTGCTTCAAAAATTCTAAGAATACTAAAATACCTCCCAAAAATTAATTCAGCAATGATTTTGAATATTACAATTTCATTTAAGGATAAATAGAATTAGCTCTAACTTAAAATGCAATTGATTGATTATTTTAACTATTGACAAGTTTCAGTCATTATTTAAAGAAACTTTATTCTTTTCGACAGAGAGGTTTGCTCACATTCAGTTCATCAAACTATTGGAGAAAGATCTAGGAAAATATTGAAAACTAAGATCGTTAAGCTTTGACCCGTTTTGCTCTCAACTCAAAAATTTTAACATATATCCTTGACGGTAATTTGCCTGTAAAACATACAAAGTGTCATTATTTGACGAACTAGTAGCATGATTACTACCTCCTTGATGAATAATTAACTTATAGTAACTATAACGCAGAGTTCTGAAATAGTAAACATAGATATTTAAATAGAGCTTACACTGTCGAATCATAATTTGACAGTATTACTGTTCCTCTGTTTAAGGCATTCCTTATTCAGAGAAGCCCCAACATTTTAATACCACATTATTTACGATGCCAGTTTCACTGTACGAACGTAGTTTAATGTTCCTTGCATATTATATTACATTATTCATATGTCTCAAAGTCTTGCTTTGAAAGATACGAAATTTATGTAACAGCATTTTAGGAATATTATTGCTGCAGGTTATGTGCATATATTTATTGGCCCATGTACACAGATCTTTAAGCAAGCAGATGTAATTTATAAATTCTGCTGCGTGAGAGGCTCATGAGTGCTGCATTTTTTCTTTCTTTATGGCATATTGTGTATCATTTCTTAAATTGCTGGTTCAGAATTATCCTGATATACTTAGCAATGGCAAAATCGATATCTTGACATATATGCTTTGCTATTTTTCCTTCCTTGTACGAAGTAAAGGAAGTAATGTAATCGCGAAAAAATTTCGAGTATCATGTTCGAACCAAAATAGCATTTTGACCTCTCTCGAATCCATTTGAACGCTTTTTTTTCCATAATATTTATACGTACATACTGAATAAAAGATATTTTTTTAGGAAACGGATTGTAAAATGGATTTTAAATAGATTCAGAAAAGACTGCTTCGTGACATCTGTATATGTGTATGTATCTCGCATAACTCAAAAGCCAGTAGCCGTAAGTTGAAATTTTGTATATGGGACTGTTAAAGCATGTAGTTGTGCACCTCCCTCTTTCGTTGCAGTCGGCCGCACTAAACATACCTATATGTTGCAGCGATTGCAGTGAAATACATATATATATTGTTGCGTTATACGGGTTCGTGGATTTGAGAGTATCCGATGAAAACACGATGCAGAACAATAAAAAGCACAATATATTTACAAGAATCACTATTTACAGCACAGTTCCAAAATTACCTTTAAAAGCGTCGAAAATCTACAATAAATACGCTGAAACAATCAGCAACACAGCTTCAGGCTGTAAAGGTAGCTTCACGGCAACACTAAACTTATAATAAGCACCGTGGAACAATCACCAATACACTGTCAAGCTATACTGTAAAGGTAGCTTCACGGCAAAGCACTATCTCGATCGCTTTCCGTTCACAAAACTCTCGCGTAGCTTAGCACTCACAGTAAGCAGCTATTCTGACCATGCCGGCTCTCAGAAAAGCAGGGGTTTATATAGCTTTTCCTTAGGTTCCACAAGTTTCGAGAAATATCTCGACAGGAAGTTATTCTAGAAGCTTCCCGATTGGACCATGGGATATCGCCAACTTGGTCGCCAAATGGGCGATAAAGTCGCCAATCTGTCAACCCTCCCATACACTATTTTATGGCAACCCTAGTGCTATGCCGGAAAGCTTACATACAGGCGCAACCGCCGAATTTTTCGCAACAATATATATATATATATGGGAGGCATACTAATTAGCGAATCGCCAGCGATGTGTGACGTCATCTGCCGCCAGCCCAGCGTAGCGCAGAGCAGCGGAGACAACACCCAGAGGCAGACTACTACAAGCCGTGGAAGGGAACAGACGGGTTCCTTGTAAGCGAAGCTACGACGTGTTATTTATTGTAGCTAGCCATGGACGAGAATAGACGTATTCTCTCAAAGCATGAGCTTACATGCCTGTATGACTGTTAGAGACTGATAGTGGGTAAGAACTATTCATCATTATGTGAACTTTGTCTGGACTTACCTTAGTTGTGCGGTTTCCAACTCTAATATTCACTTTTACCTTAATTCGCCTTTTCATTTATGTTAATAAATTCATAATAAAGTAGATTAGTACTTATCTCGTGAAATATGTTCTCTTCATGTATCGGGTAACTTTACATATATATTATATTTATGTTGACGGATAATAGTGTGAGAATTACCCGTCTCGGGGAACTCAGTATTTTTATTTTTATATGTTCGTAAATTGTGCATTTTCTGCTTTAAAAGTTGGTTGAATTATGTTGCTCGTTTGTTCCTGTTAAGGTTTTTATGCCTGTAATTTGCATGCAATAGTTGCAGCATTATCAACAATTTAAAAATTTAAGTGACCTAACGAGGCCGCCATTTGCTTTTGAAATTCTTAGCAGAAGCGTGAATTAAGTTAGTTGGTAGCTACTTCAGTATCTTTTTGCCCAGTGGGACCGGAAATTAACTTGAGTGCATCGAAAATTTGGTCTTCCTGCCCATCAGCCGAATTGCTTTTTTTTTTAGTGTACAAGCACTAATTTTAAATGTAAACTACTAATTATACACATATATCACTTTATTTCTTTTATCTTTCCCAAGTAGTAACATATTTCATTTCCAAGGACTGGAATTTATTCTCCGAAGAGCCCATTAGTGATGGGCAGTATTAATTGCAATTCGTAATTTTTTCACGTGTTGTTGATTATCTGACCTTGCCAAAACTACAAGGATATTTGGATATTTTTTTGTTGATGAGCCAAAAAATTGTAAAGTGTTAAGCAGATTGAAAAAAACTTCTCTTAAGAAAGAAAATTTACTTTGAACTTTTGTACATATGGCTGATTGTAATCATCAGATGTTTTTTTGTACACTGAATTCATACATGTGTTCTGGAACATAATATACTTTTATTTTATTTTTTAATAACAAGGATTTACATGTCAGCTAAAAGGCACCAGCCATTATAGTAGGAAAATAATTATTATTATTATTATTATTTTACTGTTCAAAACTAAGTAGTTTCGGGAAGATTTATTTCCTCTGATGTATTTACATTTGATTCTACCTTATAACTGAAGTCAACTTCTTGCTGTTTCACCTTTGAAATAATTAATTCCAAAATATTGTTTGCATAATTGTCTTACTTTCCTCGTGTTTTGTCAAAAGAAACGTCTGAAAACTGAAACAGTATATGTCACAGATTTAATAGAATCTGATGAGACAAATTTTGCAAAAAAAAAAAAAAAAAGGGACCAGTATTTACAATCGAGGTTTCCAACCGCAGGATCTGCTTACAAGTCACATAGTCAGTGATTCTCGATTTCGAAATCACAAAATGAATTCTAAAAGGGTTATAATGTTCTAAAGATCTGAAATGGAAGTAATTAAAAATAAAAAGAATTCTTTTGTAACTGACGTATTAGACGATTTTTTGTAGAAAACTATGGCGGACGTCTGGCTAACATGGCAGCGATTTGGCTATAAGGATCTGACTCTCTTTAGCCACATAAACTAATCTAGATCCTCTTAATGAACCTGGCGACTTCGCTCAAAGGCGTAAAATAATAACAGCACAGAAGAAGGAGAAAAATAAGCCTTGACTTGACAACCTAACAGGCGTGATAATTATTCCAATGGTCAAAAGGAGTATCAGCGTAACAGCAAGGTCAGAAACGAAACGTGCGCTGGCTATCGAAAACACGTTTTGAATAAATTCTAAGATTCACCCGTTTAAATACTCACTTCCCTCAACTTTAAATTTACATCTTGGCGAGGAAGTACGCAGGGAAGTTGAGGAGTGCAGGAAAGATAACAAAAATTTGAATACTAGGTTAAATGAATTAAGGGAAACCCTACATGGCTAATGTTTCTCTCTTGTCGACTTAATACACCTGATTCGAACATCCAATATGGTTTTTTGAGTCAGTGACAATTTTTTCGCTACATGTAGTTCTTTTTAGCAAATACCGATTAATGGTGCTGGAGAAAAAAGTAAGGGAAAAAAGTATGCAACAGGGGAAAAAACTTTACCTCTCAAATGTGATGCCACTTACTTCAAAACAATTGTCCGTTTCAATTTTTATGATTTATACAGGGTCCGCCAGAAACTCTGTATAAATCACACAGTATGTTAGACCCTGTATGTAGCTGTCAGTGCTACCCTTCCACAATATTCTTTCTTTAGTTAAAATATAATCGTCAGCGAATAGCGTTCATCGGATTCGTAGCTGCGTAAAATGTAGACAGATTGACATTTGATAACCTCAACGTTTGCTGTGTGACATTTTGACCATACATATTTAAAGCTAATTTCATTATTATGCTAATTAACTTACATTTTTCCTGATAGTAAGTTTTTGATTGATTTATTTTAAAAGAAGCATTTACCTCTCGACTCAACAAACCTAAAACTAAATACAGAGATGGAGTTTTATTCCTCCTTTTTAATTATGTTATAAATTTCAAGAACTCATTAGCAGTTTTGAAGGTAAAGTTAATATTTTTGTACTGAAATATTTCGAAAGAAATCATAGTAATTAAGATAAGATTGCCTTGAATTAAAATACATGAACATAAACAATATGCGGGTTAATTTGAGAAAGCATCAGCCGAAAATAAAACTTAAAAGAATTTTCAAAGATCTTTGAAGCTGAATGATTGACTCCATGAAAACGAAGTATTCGTTAATCCTTGTAGTTAAGGAATTAGATACTGTTTTAATGTAGAAAAATACTGTGATTATGAATGATCGATTGTTCGCGACCGAATAACAAAGGTATTTTAATTAGTTTATAAGGACTTATCTATTTATTTTTGACTAATAGTTAATTTTGAGTTAAAGCAACTTTCCTGTCTCTCTCCTTTTTACCCCTGCTTTTCATGCCAGAATGTAAGCCAGAATGTAAACGTGATAGCGCGCGTTTGTTTCGATCGAGGGAGAAAGAAGTGATATTTACGCGAAGGTTTAACAAGTTGATTTTTGAACTTGTTCCGCCTATTTGAAGTCACGTTGTTACTGTAACTAAATAGCAATTTGATTCTGTGGCGTTGAGTGCTTCTAGCCATTAGGCTTGTCTGGCCGGTTTTCTACAAACCAGCGCCTTCCTGCGAGTTACTTTATCCTATGAGCTGTTAGGCTAATATAACTACATTTAATTTTAGTTTAACATTACTTGTTTAAGTTAAGCCAGAAGTGTGGCTTGTGTAAACCCAAGTTGAGTCATTGTTACTTGTTTCAAATGAAAGGGCTGTTTACACTCTTCCTCTGACTTAGTCAGCAGTCTGTCTTAAATACATTTTCTTATGATGAAAATTATGATGATTAAAATTTCTTATGATGATGTCTTGTATTAAATACATTGTCTTATGATGAAAAAACAATTATTTATTTGAAATTAAATCGTTAAAATCTAAGATTATTGCATGATAATAATATTTATGAAAACAAAGCAATGATTAACTGAAATCTTGAAATCTCACCTTTTACAGTTAGAATTGCACTATAGTATCCAGAAGCCACATCATTCTTGACAACACATGTGTAATTTCCATTATGTCTATAACCCAAATTCTTTAACGTCAGAGTAGAAACGAAACTCTCATCTGCATATACAACCGTCGCGTCAAGTTCTTCTTCCTCAAGAGGGCGACCATTTTTAAGCCATGTTGTCGTCACAGGACCGTCACCCGCTATAACAATACAAGTTACTGCTGTCCTCATTCCTTCGTGAAGGTTGTCTCTGAAACTGAAACTTGCGATCTTCGGTCCAGCTGTTGAAAACACAAAGTTAACAAATCTCTTTTACTGTTTATATGATTAAGTAGTTAACAATTGCATTCTGAAACAATAAGAACAAACCAAGAACAGCAAGTAAATTAACATTTACCTATCAGCGAAAAAGCTATTGTGAACTACTAAAATAAAAAAAAAATTCGCAAGCTAGCTAGAAATTTTTAGGTTTAAATGTTTTTTAATAAGTTTCAGCAAACCTGCCAAATGGGAATTTACAGCATTTATTACTATGACATATCAACTTGTTTCTCTTAATTATCGACTGTTTATCTTCAGAAGTTCTTATGCAGTTAGTAATCTACTTTCATGCAGTGAATTTGGTTTATCATGAATTCGAATATTGAGCAAAGAACAACGGGCCTCGTGGCCGCGTTACTAGATTTCTATTCCGGATAAATGTTCTTGTTTTCGACCTTGCATTATAATTGCGGATAAAGAAATTCCACATCGGTTAAGTCCTGAGCCTGCTTCGCATTAAACTGATTGCATAGCTTTGGGCTACTACTTTATTTAAATTTTAAGTTTTATATCTTGAACTTACTACACTGAGTTTCTCGACATAAATGCTGGTGAAGTTGAAAGCACCAAAAGTGGCTGCTCTTTTCTTATTTAATTTTAAATAAATGGTCTTTTACACCCTTCCTAAGTTTTAGTTGTTATTTGGACTTCGGAAAAAGTCGCTTAACATCTACCAGAGTTAAGTCATTTTGGATGAATCTCGAATACGTTAAACTCTACATCCCAGTTTTTGATTTTGTATTGCATAGTTCTAAAACTGTAATGAATTACGGTGTGAAATGTCCGCATTTTCAAACAATGTTTAATTTTTTAAGACTGGTAGAATTTATACCTAAATTGATGTTTAAAAGATGTAAATAAGTTTGACTTTATCGCGTGGTCAAAGTTTTAAGCTAAGGAACGCGCGAAAAAAAAATTAGGTACTAATAATATATGAATCATATAGATTAAAAGCGTCATATTTTAAGATTTCATTTTAGTAAAGAGATTAATATTTTTGCAAAAAATTAATGTTATGATATTTTGATAATATGTGGATAGCTTAATCGGAATTGAGAATGTTGCTGGTATTTTGCTTTCAGTTTCTTCACATTTAAATTGCGAATTCAAAAGAGTAAAATATACTTGTAGAGACATTATGTACTTTTTGAAAGCAGTTGAGATGAAAAAATAGCAATACCCTCGCCGGCACTCGAACCGCGGACTTCTAGAATACGCGCTGAGTGTGCTGACCACGGAGGCATGCGAAGAAGCCGGGATAAATACCTTACATACTCCTCCTTTTAAAGGGCGACTGGGGATTAGTGGACTCAATCGTCAAATCCTGGTGGTGAAGAATCATCACCCACCACCATTTTTATTCCGGCGCCACTCTAGAGACATTAGATATGTTTTGAAAGCAGTAGAGAGTAGAAATGATCAATGGCCTCGCAGGAACTCGAACCGCAGTCCTCTCGATTACTCGTCGATTGTGCTGACCACTACACCACGAAGGTATACGAAGAAGGCGGCAGAAATACCTTATACATTTTACGATAGCATTTACCGCAATATTTACTCAAAATTATTATGAATCTGCAAGCTCTTAGTTAATTTTTTCTCAGAATCGTATATGGTTTAAAATTATTAACAGTAATTGCATTTAGATAAAAAACTATTAACAACTCTGAAAATTCAGTTTTCTAAAGTTTTGTTGCATATAAATTCTCAAGAATTTTAAAGATGCCTGAAATTCAGAGCTAGTCATAATTACTGGGAAAGACATTAGTGAAAGATATCAGTCAGAAGGCGTTTTCTTTTCGGAAGACCCATCCAACAGTACTGTACATAATTTTTAAGGTTAACATCATTATGCCACAGAAAGCAATTATTCTCTCCACAAAGATGATGCATTTCAAAACCACTTAAAGATATTAAATGAGATTTAATTAAGAACACAGAAAGACCATTAAGTTTGTTATCTAACTGAGGAGAATACCACAATTAAGTCGTTATAAAATATTTTGACAATTAAGGTCTGTGAGGACAGCTTCATATGCAAAGAACTTCAAACTGTTGTGCTTTTTCATGTACTTCACGGTTCATATTATTTTATCTTCAGAAAATTTTAAATTAAATACTATTTATTTTTTTTTCCAAGCCTTGAAATTAATGTCATTTTATTCAAACTGCGTTAAACAAAATTTTCTACATGTTTGTGAAAGAAATTTGGTCACGTTCAAGGTACCGATTCTTTATTCCATAACATTTAATCCAATGATTCCCTTTTTATTCCTTTGTTTTCTTGTTTAATGAGCTCGTAGTTCTTATAAAGTTTGCATTATGAGGAAAAATTCTTACATTTACTCATGGCAACGCTTGTAAATGAATTTTATTTTTTTAAGAAAGGAAATTCCTCATTGCGAATGCAAGTGTAATTTACAAAAAAAAATCTAGCATGAAAATACTCGAGTTGAAATGCAGAGTTCTAGAATGTTTTCTACTTTTCAGCTTTAAATTGCTATACATCTAATACAGAAATAGGAATAACTCTAAAAAAGAACACCCGTAATTCGGTTTTTCGAATGAATGGCGGTATAAGGAACCAGATTTGAAAGTGTAAAAGATAATATTTCTTCCACAAGTCCATGATTTTATAACGATAATATAAAATAAACTTTATAATGGGGTAAAATTTCAGGAGCTTTGCGGAGAAGATTATATTAATTAGTTTAAAATAAGGGGCTGTAGATTACAGTACCAATAAGAATTTAGAGATGATTATAATTTTTTTCTAGTATGTAAATCTACGAAATTTCTTCTTTTCCTTTTTTTACACTATCCTGTGAATGCAAAATATCTTTAAAAATGGAGTCTGCAAATTATCTTCAGAAATCATTTAAAAATGATTAGCGATTTCATAGGAAATTAATACTAATTAAAAAAATAAATATATAAGAGCAACACATTTCAATGGCAGATATGCAATGGAAAAAATCGGCTTTCGGCTAAAGATTGAAGACGTCGATTAAGAAAAGGCAAAAAAGGGAAACGCCAACAGCGAAAGGAAATGTATAAGAAAAAAGTGGCAATACATTTTTTAGGGGTAAATAGAAAAATGGAAAAACGAAAGTAGAATACTCATAAACATAACAGCTAAATTACGAAAAGGTCATTCATAATTAAAAAGAAATGGAAATTGCTTATACGGAATATATAATTATAATTAGATATAATTATAATAATTAGAGTATGCTTCCTCTCGTGTTATGTTTGTCTTGGTGTAAAGTAATGAACGAAGTAATGAAAAGAAGTCGTGATAATTTGCTTTGTATTAAGTTTTTGTCTGCTGACTGAAATGAACGTGTGAAAACGTAGTTTGAATCTTGAAGCGAATAAATGAAAGATCCAACAAGAATGATGAAAAATATATACAGAATGGGAAGACAGCATTTTATTTTCATTATATTAACGTTCTTTTCATCTTTCCTTTGAACGAAATAGCAAATGCGAAAATATGATTATCATTTGCTAATGTTGCCGAATTGTATAGAACTATTTATGTGTTCGCTCAATATTTATCATTTGTTTCAATAAAATTCAAGAAGTATGAATGTTTAGAACTACACATCAATTTACGGAAATACTAGCTAAATATATCGCACTAAGTTTAGACAATTTCGCATTAGACATTAGACATAAGACATTATATCGCATTAGACAATTTGAATAGCTTCTTTCCTCGCAATTCAAGCGAGCAAATATCTTTAAAATTTAACTTGAGTGATTAGGACTAGAAATTGTATTCCCCTGACTGCAGTAGCTTTGGCTGAATGAACCGCTAAATCAGTGTATTGCATTTAATATGATTATAACAGACATCTCTTATAAATTTCAATGTAATAGATAATACAAAATGTTGTGATGGTTAAATTGCATGCACTTCTTATAAAGGATCCAATGTGACGTATTAATTCATTAAATTTAGATCATACTGCTTTATACGTTCTGTTTATAAGGCTTTTAAGCGGATTTTAACTATACATATAATTTAAAAATCAGCAAACTGGTGTCTTATGAGAAATTTTCTGGACTTTGAGAAACCCGATTCATATATTTACAAAATGCAACTGACAACATCATTTTAATACCATTTAACGCTGTTAGTGTTTCAAAGAGTAAAGAATTTCTTTTATATATCAAATAAATTAGTTTCGAATAATGGATTTGCAATTGTCAAATGCCGAATAGATATGTTCAATTTATAAGCAACTGTTTAATAATAAATTATGTTTTTAATCACAGGTATCATTTCCTAATAATATTTTATTTTAATATTAAAATGTAAACTACTGACGTGTTTTGTCAAAATTTTGTAGTCTTGATAAAATTTTAATACACGGAACATTTTGAGTTTATAAGCACTTAAACAGATTTATTCTCTGCTCAAATAACATTACCAAAGTATTTCAACAATGAAGTTTTACATGAGACATATCCGAAAAGAAAGAAATGCCAACGCCAATTCATAGTGAAATCTTTTGGCCTCAGAGTTCTGCCCATAACTAATTACTTTAAATCATATTATGTTCTGAAATAAATGCTGTCCTTATCCAAACATTCATTAAATGAGGAAATCAAGCTTTGAATTTCTGTAATAAATTTTTCCCTTCTATCGGTTTACTCATGTCATGACTTTATGTTTCATATCACATGATTTCGTGTGAAAGTAGTAGGGACGCTATTTTTGGACAATAAGATGGGCAATCAATAATCACCAGTTAAATTTCTTCAAAGGAGAAGTCATGATAATTTAGACCTAGACTTTTCATGAGCCAGGTTACAGATATATTTCTAAATTCCTCTCTTTTTGTGAATGGTTTCCTTTGTAGTTTCAAGATTCCACTATATGCATTACCATTAATTTTTATTTCAAGAAATAAAAACACAATAAAACTGCCTATATGTCCAAAGTAACAGAAGCTATGATTCTTTGTATTGAAACCGAAGTTTCAAATTAATTTTGGTTTGGGAAAGTGTGTGTGGTGTTGTTAAGCAGTTGTTGCTTTAGGTCACAAGTTATGATACAAAACTAAGTTTTATCTTCTCGTCAAAATGGAGGCCAGAAATTTATCATTTTTTTATGAGCGGCGCATGAAAAAATATGCCACATAACTAGTCTTTTTCGTTCTGTGTTCTCCCATTGACATTTTTGGCATACAATGTCTACAGAATTTCTTTTACCCAAATTCTTCAGTCACTGCTTCATGAATCCTGGTCCTCGAGACTCTGGGGAACATTTTATGCGGGATCTCCTGATGACTATAATTTTTTTGTCTATTTACAGAAAAAACTTGTCAGTGACTAAAGACGGGGTATCGATTCTTTATTCTCCAGTGATATCTATCGATAACGCATAACATCACTTCATTCTGCTACACCATAATGGCTCTATAAACAATACAAATTAGTCTTTAAATTACCAATCTTCTCTTGCATTGAGGATGCATAAAATGATCCGCACCTGATACGTAGAGGAATTTTGATTATCTTGAAGCGAATAAGCAAAGGGGTAAAACTGTTTATCGAACATGAGATGAAAACAGTAGGTTCAAGGTCACTGCTAGTTTAACAGTACAGAAGGCACTGCAACAATATTACAGTGCCTTCTGGCAGCTGTATTATTACATTTTGGATGTTCTACGTTAATAGTTACATGCATGTACACATTGAAATGTATATAACCAAAAATACGTATTTTGACAACTTACTTCTAACAGAAACAGGAAATGTCCGAGAGACAGGAACTCCTTGTTGAGACCTAACTTCACAACTGTAGCGCCCGTTGTCATTTTCGGGTTCTACTTCCGTAATCAACAAAGTCCCATTTTGAAATACTTTTTGCCTTTGATTTGCTGGAAGGATGCGACCTTCTATAAAGATAAAAAAAAAATTAAGTACGATAGTCAACTAATGAGATGGCATATTATGTATACAAAATTTATATATGTGAATACATGATTTATACACATTTACGCATTAGCATATCTGGAATATATCGTACATTCCAATGTACTGATTTTTCGGTGTTTTCTTATGGGTAACTTCAACAAAAAATTATTTTGCCTTCGAACTTAAAACCGTCACCAAATGTTGCTGAGATTTGCTACAGTGCATATAGCAATAATTTGAAATACATCAATTTTATAACTATTTAATGCACAAACTCGCATTTTCTATCTAATTTAAAAATTCCGGCAGAAAAGATAAATATTTTACGATGCATTAAGCAAGAAAGTAAGGATTGACAGCTGTAACATGTTTACTTCGACCCACTGAAGACAGTTTTATTCTTAATACCTTGGCACAGTAATATACAGGGCGTTCACAAATGCTTACTGTGAGTACAAAAATTGCTAATTCATGACTGTGCACTGGCAAAGAAACATGCATTGAACCTCGAACGCCTCAAAGTTTGTAATCACGTTGAAAATATAAATAAAATTCCACATATGCAACTTTGATAGCACACAAAATATCTAATGAGCACTCCATTGCCACGCTTTTTTAAGCATTTCTGGTGTCATTGTGTAAACGGCGCCTGTGATGCACTGTCATAAGATCCTAAGATCAGGATCTGTTGTTTACACAATGTCTTTAACATATCCCTAATATTTTTATTACGGAGCCGAAAACTGAATTATCGAGTATGAATTAAAGATATCTTAAGATTTCGAAGAACATTGCAGACAACACTCGTTCTTATTTCTGTATAAAAAATTGTTCATATTTCTTCACGAAATCTTTGTCAAAATTTGTCCAACCAAGTTGTTAACATTTTCGGATGGATTTTTGTTTGAAAAATCGAAGTTATAGTACACTATAAATTTGATTTTTATGAAATGTTTTCAAAAATATCCAATCCCTCCAATTTCTTGCCAATCTCATCAAAAACCATCTTATTTTATTTAGTTTTCTTTTTCATAAACTAATTTCTTTACTTCCCAGTTTGGAACAAATTTCGCCGCAAATAAATTATAACTTAGCCAGTTTTCAAAGAAAAAAACTAAACCAATTTTAAAATATATGTTATTATTTACGATGATACTACAGAGCAGTTTTAAACGTAATGCTGTGATAAAATTTAAATCAAAATTTTGCTAAAAACCTTTAGAAGTTTCTTTAACATTATGAGGTCTTTCCAACTGTCTCGTAGTTTACTTAAACAAAGCTTCGGATATACTCGTTCCGTAAATTCAAACGTACTTCTTTCAGTTGGTCGAAAGGTTTAAGTCAAGTGCAAAAGCTTCTGAGTAGTTGTTAGAAATTTTCTCAACTGACTTCAAAGAGCTATCAACTTAATGTCCTTCATAGATTGAATAGATTGTTATTCCCACTAATCTCGCTTACCTGATATCAGAAAAAGCCCACGAAATTCATCGTGGCAAGAAAGGGAGTTGCGTCTGTCGTTGACAAGTGCCTTAGGCACCATACAGGTAACAGTGTGACTTTGCTCAACTCAGCCCCCAATTCTGAAAGAAGGCACCTCAGAGTAAGGGTCCAAGGGTCTCCCAACCCTCTTCTCCTACCATGAACCTCCCGAAGACTTTCGGCAGTTTATATTTTGAGCGCTTTCATGCCACATAGACACTATACGTTTACAAATATCCATGCCTACGCCGGGATTGGAATACAGGCCCTTAACTACGGCAGTCAGAGTCATCCGGGATAGTCATAGTAATCACTATCCCGGATGGGAAGCGTTCGAATATGTAAGCTTGTAGAGACATTAGGTTATTCTGGAAGCAGAAGACGTTAAAAATGAGCAACGTCTTCGCCGAGACTCGAACCACGGACCTCTCGAATACGCGCCGGGCGTGCTGACCATTACACCACTAAGGCATGCTAAGAAAGCGGGAGAAATATCTTTTATACACCCTTTTAAAGGGCAACTGGTGATTAGAGGACCCTGTCACCAAATCCTGGTGTTGAACAGTGCCCTGGCCAAAACCCGAACCTGGACCTTTCAAATACGCACCGAGTGTGCTACCGTTACACCACGAAGGCATGCAGAAAAGAGGGAGAAATATCTTGTAAGCTGTCCGAATACTGGTAACTGGCTCAAGCTATAATCTGCATGAATGATCCTGCTTCATGAGCGTTTTTGCAGTTACACACGAGTAACTTGATCACGTGAAAGTTTTCCCGTACAGTTCGATCCCTTTGCTTGGATAAACAACCTTCAGATACTTTTCAGTAAATACCAGAAAATATAAAAATTCCCGAGAGTAACTTTTTGATCCTTCATGAAGACTTAGAGAAATGTGTATTTCTACCTTACTTTAATGGGTACTGGTGCATTTTCTAAAAAAATATTTTAATTAGTATATGTCAAAAATCTTTATTTAAAAGTCTTTCGGGAATTTATATTGCTGATTTATTCATTTAAATTACACCTCAAATATAACTAACTAGTACTCCTTCGATTTTACTATCAGATTTCTATCGTATATATATATGGATGTATATATATTTATATAACATAAAAGTATGTAAAGAAAACTTCTAATTTTAATTGCCAGTAGTCCTCTTCATTCTTTATTTTAATTTGAACTCTTTCTCTGTCTTAACAATAATAGCTATTTAAAACATATCAACCTAACTTGTGTCATTTCAAAATTAATCCGCATTGCACTATCTTATCCAACATAGCACTGCAGATATCTTTTCTCCAATCAGATTGAGAATTTCAAATAAGAACCGGAGCTTCTGACTCTATAGCTCACGCTTCTTTTGAATGCCCAATCCCTTTTCACTTTACTTCGCTTTGGCTAACACATGTAGCTGCTCGTTTCTTAGTATCGGCCATTGTGTAAAGATGTATTAAGCTTTCAAAAATATGGAATGCATGTTACGCTCATAATGATGTGAATTAGCTTTATCCAATCCTAAAATTTTGTTCAGTACATGGCTACGTCTGTCTGCGGATGTCATCATTCTGTTTACTCGATAAAGCTTTTCCAGATTACATATACTCAGTAAATCTCCAATCCATTAAAGTTAATCTTCTAAATTTATGACACCCACACATTATATGTATAAACGGAATAGTCATGAAAAAAAAAAAAAAACTTTCCAGATATATGAAACCCTTTGCCCAACCAATCGAAATGAAATTTGAGATATTGTTATATGAATGTACGCCCTCGAGTTTGTGATGATTTAAAACAACAGAATTCTCGCGCTATGGTTACAGTGAAAATATTTCAAAAATTTCAAGATCCTCGTTTTTCTTCGGTAAATTGATTAGCCCTGTGAAAGCCATAAACGGGTTTGGAATGATGCAAATATGCCCCAAATTACCTCATTACTACCTTTCCTCCTACCACACAACTCCACTCTAAACAGCATTCTTAAAAGTTTCCCCGCGAATTACTATGTGGTTGAATTAGTTCATTGAGGTTTTTATTTTGTTTTTAATATTCAATCGATATTCATTCCGATTAATTGAATTGAATTAATTCAGTTTAATTTTAATTTTTTCCCAATTTTAGTTAATAGGCATATTGCTTTTTTAATTTTTATTTATTTTTTATTTAATTTAGGAAAATTTTCTGCATAAAATATTAATGAAAGTTATTTTTTATTTTACTTTAAAAAATTATTTCTTAAATAAGTTCGATTCCTCAAAAATTTTGATACATACTATATTCATTTCTGATTTGCAATAATTGCTTTTGATTCGGAAGTTTTTTAGCAGTTTTACATTTTTTTTTTTTGCTTCAAACTTCATTTAAATATTTATTCAGCACATTGCTCTCAATTTACCCAACGTTTTTTCAATACTTCAAGAATTCTTTTTAATACTGCACCTTTTTACAATATTTTTTGTTTCAGGTTATGTCGAAGCAGATCATATCTTGATAATCAATGATCTACTTTAACGGACTTCAATTAATAATTTTAATTAAATTTTTTTTGAAATAATTTTAATTCAATTAATTTTTATTTTGAATTATTTCAAACGTTTAAAATCATCTAGATATAATTCAGAAATGTGAACACTGTTGAAAATTCTTCAGCTGTTCTTTGAAAGAAGCAAAGGTCTTTTCAAAATTTTATTATATTATTTTATTGAATGTTTCCTTTTTGTTTTCAATTCTGATCTCCCTCTTTATATGCGCAGAGAGAAATTAGAGAGAAAGATCTAATAATATTAGAGAGAAAGATCTAATCTTAGCTATCTAATCATGTATTCTAAACACAATGTCAAATATTTAAGTGTATTACAACAAATTTTCTATATGTATTGAATATCAGAACTTAAATATTCCCCCAAGGAACAGTACTTCCATATTATTGGAACTTCGTAGATTAATTAGGTATTTTTTTGAAGCAGGAGAGAGGAAAAATTAACGATGCCCTCACTAGGACTCGAACCACGGACCCTTCGATACCCGGCGAGCATGCTGACCATTACACCAAATTTTCTATGAATATCTATATATAGTGAATATAAGAATATCTATATATAGTGAATATAAGAATATCTATATATAGTGAATATAAGAATATCTATATGTAGTGAATATCTATCTATATATAGTGAATATAAGAACTTAAATATTACCCCGTAGGAACGGTACTTCAATATTATTCTAACTTTGTAGAATCATTAGATATTTTTTTTCTTTAAGCAGAAGAGATGAAAAATGAGCAATGCCCTCACAAGGACTCTAACCGCGGACCTCTCGATACGCGCCGAGGGTGTTGACCACACCACGAAGATATACGAAGAAGGCGGGAGAAATACTTTTTATATATTCCTCCTTTTAAAGGGCGACTGGGGATTAAGGGACCCAGTCCCCAAATCCCGGTGGTGAAGAATCATCATCCACCACCTTTTTTAGTTCGGGGGCCACTTGCAGAGTCATTAGGTTATTTTGAAAGTAGGAGTTGTAAAAATTGAGCAATGCCCTCGCCGGGATCCTAACCACGAACTTCTCGTATACGCGCCGAGTATGCTGACCACAACACCACAAAGGCATGCAAAGAAGGCCGGATAAATACCTTAAATAAATTAGTATGCGACTCAACTAATTCATAAATATGAAATATAAAAGTTAAATCGGGCTGATGAATAGTAACCATCAAAATGCTGTTCAAGTTTACATATATATATATATATATTGTATGTACATATGAATATTAATTTAATAAATTACCTTAAATTTTTAGGTAATAATAATTAATTTTAATTCGTTACAATATGAATTCTGACGATGCTCAAAGCTACAACTTTCTTTCGTGATTTTCACAAAAAAATACATTTTAGGTAATTAAGTTACTTTAAAATGGCTTTGCATAAAGTCTGTGTTGTTTACAAATCAAAACCTTATTATCTGCGTTACATTAGAAAGCGAAAGCAAGTGTTTTCAAAAATTTTCTTCATCTGTAATCGTTAAGACTTCTGCTTTCAAAAATAAAAAAGCAAAAATCATAACTTCCCAACTTTTTTTTCTTTTATGGATAATAAATCATCACCTATCTCGAAGTTGCTAGAAAAACATGTCTGTAGTTAACTCAGAACATGGTTCTAAAATGATGCTTCCTTCAAAGGAGCAAAAAAATAGATATTAAAAAAAGTAGTAAAAAAGAAAAGGCCAGCTTTTAGCAATCATGGAATCGAGATAACTTATACAGGTTTTCTTTCTTTCTTTTTTTTCTTTTCTTTTCTTTTCCTATCAACGAAAATAAATAAATATACATGAACTCGATTGACTGAAAAAATTGCTTTTTGCAAAAATTTGAACCATTCGCAAAGGAAAACGCAGTTTAAGAATGCTGCTTCAAAACAAACAAATTTCGGCATAAAAACGCTAACAAGGAACGAAACCCAAAACTTTTCGCTGTGAAAACTACTGCGAAAAGAAAAAAATAAAATCTCAATTAACTGGGCGCCCTTCAAGGTCTTTTAGAAACTTAGAAAAGGAAGTGAATATTTGAGACTAATGTAAAAATCAGGAGAGTGGTTTTCAAGCTCGTTGCATTTCTAAAGGTTTAGCAAATAGCGGATTGCAAGGAAACCCCCCGGGGTGAAGTGGAAGAAGATGAAAGAAAACCCGCTTAAAAACTTCTAGTCACATTCTTTTTTCTTCCTCTCACCAGCTCTGTCTCCGACTTAAGGGACTTAGCAAAAATTAATTTTCTCTATTGTTTAGGCAAAGAAAGTAATTTACATACTTACAAAAAATTGGGAGGAAAGAAAAGATTTAATTTATTAAAAATGCTAAGCAAATTTTTAAAACTAAATACAGAAATTCTTTGCTCGAGGAAATGCAGTTACGTTACATTTGGAAAAAATCAATAACTGAATTCAGAAAAACTGAGAAATAATTTCTTTAACTGGGTTTAAACGAAATAATTTTTATAATTTGTTTTAAATTCTCACCCGAAAAACACAAAAATTAAACAAAAGGAGATCATCTTGTTTCACGGACTGATAAATTTGAAAATAGACTCTGTCTGTTCAAATTTCAGAAACGACTGATTTAAGTGGGGGAGGATGGTAGTTAGTTAAAGGGTTCAGTGTTAACAGTGGGAAAAACAAAAGATATACATGTAATTAAATTTTTCCAAACTGTTTATTTTTATAAATTGCTTAATTAATAATCATGCGAGCATATGGTTTACAGAAATTAATTAAAGAATAAATGTGCTTAAACGCCCAGCAGTTAAGAGCTAGTTGTTACACCTGAAAACTCTAAATAAATACATTCGTTTAAAATTTAGTATTTCCTTAGGTATTCCTCCCTCGCTACGTTCTAGAAATTCAAAAAATAATTGCATAATTTCCTTCTTTCGCTAATATGCGTTGTTGTTGCTAACATTGAAGTCCAGCTGCTGCTAGAGCAGATCCACGAGTTTATGCACCTTCAAAAAGGTCATAGACCAGCATAGGAAATTTTAATAGGTCGTCGTAAGACAAACCCAGACATATAAGAATATGCGCCGGAGAAACCTGCTCATTATTACATTTAGGACAAATTGGGTGAGTTTTTTGACCACCCTAGAAGGCAAGGCTCCTTAGATGGCCACTAAGAAATCGGGAGAGTTCTGTATGAGTGCATTTGTCATGGTTTATAGCAAGGGATCCATCAGGGGATTCAACACGGTGATAAGTATGTGCCGGAGGAACAGTCCAAGCCTTTTCATCAGTATGTTTTCTGGCGCAATATAGGTCAAGCGAAGTCAAGCCATTAGAATTAGCCAGAGCTCCTCGGCACCCTTCTTCGCCAGGATACCCGCCTCTTCAGTTTCCAAATGTTCACATGTGAAGGACTCCACTGAATGTGCGCAACATAAGAGGACGAGATTTGTTTTAATTTTATGAGAATTGAAGTTCCAATTTTGTCACCAACGTTACACCAGTTTGAAAAATATTGGATGGCACCACGCCTGTCAGTCATAATAGAGATGGCTTTAGGGTCTAAAAAACATTGTATAGCTCAGTTCCTCATCGATAGCAACGAGTTCACTTTTAAAAACTGAACTAAAGTCAGAAATACTTTTCTTTATTTTTAAAATTACATTAAAATCTCTGATAAATGCTCCACTACCAGCGTGGGAATCCTCATTTTTGCTACCATCAGTATACATAAGCGTTATGTCATTTGGGATTTTATTTATAATTTCAAGGGCAAATTGTCGAAGACAAATCGGCGCTAATGTAAGCAGTTTTTCTCTCTGTTGGCTAGTTTATTCGTAAATTGTATTGTTTTGATTAATTTTATTTTCATTAGTGTATTATTGAACGTGTATTTTTATTTTTGCATTATCATTTCATCCGTTTTATTTTCCCTTACATTAATTATCTAAAACGGTGTAGAAACATTAGGTTTTTTGAAGCAGGTGTCGTGAAAAATTTCCAACGCCCTCACCGGGACTTGAATCTGAGTTTCTCGAATACGTGTCGAGTGTGCTACAGTTACACCACCCTGGAAGGAGATAGAAAATACCTTATATACTCCCCTTTTAAAGAGCGACTGGGATTAGGAGACTTGACGCCAAATCATAGTGGTGACGAATTATTAACACCATCTCTTAGTTCCGGCGCCACTGTAGAATCATTGGGATTTTTTTTGAAGCAGGAGACATGATAAATGCACAATGGCGTCGCTGGGCCTAGAACCTGGACCTGGTCTAAAGAACGTTCATTGGGAAGATAGGAAAGAGGTAACAGACAAAGAGCGTAGCCGTGAAGGAGATCATGTGTCTTTCCGTGAATCTCCTGTAGCGACCAGAGAACATAGAGAGAGATCAAGGGAAAG
>KK117280.1:526552-553262 GCA_000611955.2 Stegodyphus mimosarum
ATTGAAAGACAAATATCCATTTCCAGTAATCATAATGACTAGAACCGAGAAAGGTCTGATGAAAAAATACGACTATCTCCGGAATTAAGGAGAAAAATACGACAAAGAGGAGGAGAAAAAGGCATATGAAAAGAAAAAGAAAGAAATTCTTGAAAAATGTGCAATGCCCTCGCCGGGGTTCGAACCTGGGCTTTTAGAATATGCGCCGAGAGTGCTACCATTACACCAGAAAGGAATGATGAAAGGGGAGAGAAACTACCTCATAATCTACTTTGTGTACATTCTTACTTAATCTACGAGGACGAGGCAGGTGTTCTCACCCCAATGAAATTTTCCAAAGATGTAATTTCACCTTGTTTCTGTTATTTACGTTTCAGCTAACCACAGTCTTATCAACTGTTGATGTGCTCCATCTTTCGAAATCTCTGTCTCTTTTGTTTGCCTTCCTCAGCATTTGTTCCTCTATTTTCCTGCTTTTGCTGCTATTCCAGCTCAATCACTGTCAGTTATGCATCAAATATTCACTCAGTATCCATCAGATTTTCTAATGTTAATATTAATATGTGTTATTTTTCTAATGTAAATTTCTTTTAAAGAAATAATATTGCTACAAATACGAGTAGTTTATTCAT
This sequence comes from Stegodyphus mimosarum, assembly GCA_000611955.2. Lineage (NCBI taxonomy): Eukaryota > Metazoa > Arthropoda > Arachnida > Araneae > Eresidae > Stegodyphus > Stegodyphus mimosarum. The sequence continues at coordinate 527,185 of KK117280.1, forward strand.
TACTACTTTTCATTTATTATGCTCTTACTATTGCCACGTTCTTTGCAATTTCAATCACTCGCACAATTTCCCCTCTCGATTTTCGAACAATAAAATGAGTTAAAAAATAATGAAAATATGGTAGGTTTCTTGTGGCTCAAAGGAAATAAGGTAGGTTTCTTGTGTGTCAAAGGAAATATGGTAGGTTTCTTGTGGGTCAAAGGAAATATGGTAGGTTTCTTGAGGGTCAAAGAAAATATGGTAGGTTTCTTGTGGGTCAAAGTTTTCTTACTGTAATATATACATTAGCTGTTCATTCTCTTTCTTCCTGTTCCTAATTAACAATTACTCTGGGGAATTAAATTGCGAAGCAATAATTTATTTCTCTGTAATTAATATTATAATCTTAATTTAACTTAATACCATCAGAGAAGCAGAATAATATTTGTAATTAAGGTAGGGGATTAATTAAACGTACTTAAAGTTTTATACATTTTACGTCTTTCAGAACAAATTGATAAACAAAAACTATCAGAATCATTAGCCTAAGCTTCTAAGCAATATAATCCAGTTTACAAAATATGCAGTTATCTATAAGAGAACGGTAAGCTGGCGAGTGTTCAGAGATTATCAAAATTAATATATATTCATTTTAATAGTATTAATTAGTCTCCAAGGCAATTCCAGTTGTATCTTGTTTAAGCAATTTCCTTATGCAGAACTATATAATTAAAAATCTTTGTTATTGAAATAAAAACACTGAATATAGTAATGTAACAGGCTTTAGAAACCATTTTTAGCTTTAGGCTTTCGAAACCATTTTTTTTGTTTCTGGATTTAAAATTTTAAGGCAGTTAATTTCTCACATATTTTAAAGTCGCGACTCACCTGCATATAATTCCATCGAAGGAGAAAAAGTAAAAACTTGAATTCTATATCATAATGAACTAATAATAAACAAATGCACACAATTATAATAATTTAATTAACTTTTGTAAGGATTTATTTATTTTTATCTAATCAGTTAATTTATATTAAATATCCTTACTGCCATTTTTCCTTTCCATTTTTCTATCAGAATGCTAATTTTTAGTTCGCGCATATTCAAATGAGGTAGAAAGAGGTCTTATGCCCCACCCTATATAAGCCATGCCTTCCCAGTGCCGAATAAATAAGATCTTTGTACACCGATACATCAACCCGTCTTCAAATTCCTACAAATATACTGGCAGCATTATAGATGTTTCTCCATGTAACGTGAATACGGTCTAGTGTCCATTAGAAAGTCCGCCACGAAGGCATTCCTTTTGTTAGGCATAGAGCCCTTGTGTGTTTTGCCTGATTTATCAACCTAATGAATCTATGTAAATCACACCCATATCTTGTTTTTTTTCTACATTTAACTGCAATGGCAATTGCGAAAGGCAGCAAAAAATTAGAATGCGTACATATTTTATTTTAATTCATTCTATATAAATTAGAAATTTAAGACATTTCTATGCATATGTTCATATTACAAATTTTAAATTAATGGCGATCATTTATATGCATATGTATATATGAACACATTTTAAAAATTTAAGTATAATAGAAACTAAATTTTTTATAAAGTAAATCTGCCATTCTAAAATTATAATTAATTATGCCCAAATGCAGCAATAATTATAAGGTTAGTAATTTACTAATAATAATCAACTATTTTACTTTACATAAAAACGATATAGGAAATGATAATAGCAATGTAAACAATTTAAAATATTTTTATAAAAACCTAAATGATAAAAACCTGAGATCCGTTTCCTTTTTCGAAACTTTATGTTTCACCATTTAGTTTATGAAAAAATATTTTAAATTACCTTATCTTACTTTTAAAATTCCAATATCCTGTTTACGGAAAGCAAAATAATTTAAACTATTATTTTAATTATATATATATAGAGAGAGAGAGCTTTGAGCAGAGGAGATTAACATTTGCATTTTTTGTAAATTTTTTTCTGTTTTGCTATAATATGAATATGTTTATATTACCAAATTAATTAAGCAAACTTTCAGTTTGCTTTCTCACTCATATTACGTCGTGTTTTCCGGAAAATTGATAGGCTACTACAACTGATTTTTACGACTTTCACCAGGTTTCTAATTTACAATTTTTTTTATCTTTATGTATACATATGTACTATATGCGTATGAAATTTACATGTATATATAATATAACGTATATCGTACGCATTTGGAATTAATTTATACATCTATATATATATATATATATATATACAGTACATGTATAGAATTAATATATATACATATATGCAAAAAGAGGAGATGAAGCCTAATCACTTAATGTGTAAGGTTTTAATTTAAACTAACAAAGCTTTATTTTAATTTTGCCCTTTTTTATCTGTTCTCATTTCAACTTCCCGTTAGAATAAGCGCGCGTTTCAGCTTTATGCTAATTTGAAGTGGAGCCAAGTTACATTTAAGCGAGAGGTAGGAACCTCTCAGGGTGAGAGAGCTTGTAGTCTCAGACCACTGTTACTCTATTCGACGTTCGCCTGATTAGCTAGTATTTAAATTCTAAGCCGTAGCGCTGTTACGTTATTACTTATTGAAGTAATTCTAAATGCGTCGGTATTAGTTAAATCTTGCTACTCACCATTTAGTTTAGAGGCGAACCTCGCGTTCATAGCTCTGTGAGCAACGACTACTTAATTTCTAATTAGCTTTAGTTTAAATTAAATTTGATTGTTCAGTTTAGACCCAAGTGGCGGTCATTATTTTCTGTATCCCTTGTAAGTTGGGAAGTGGATGTACATAATTGTGGTTTAATAAAAGAGGATTTTAAATCCCTTCGAAGTGTAGTTCTTCTACCACTTATTCACAGTATTCTACCACAGAACATAGCTGCATTCAGCTCCCTGTTCAAGATCAGGACTTAGGACTTAGTTACTTTCACGAAGATGTTTGCCAAGAATATGCACCGAACACTCAGTCCTGACAATTGTTATTTAAACAGAAACAGGTTTGTTTCCTTTGAAAAGTCAATAAATTTCCGTTCAGTAACAATAATTTAATATTTTCGCCCTTTTAGAGTTTGATTTTTAAGCTTTTCTCTTGCTTTTTTCCTTTATTGGTGAATTTCTCAAATATTAAAAACATATTTACTTCTCCGACATTTAAGCTTATAAATTTTCTTTCCCTTCCTTGGACTTAATTTGTCATTTTTCTTATTAATATATGCGTATATATAAATTCCCTATCACTGTAATGAGTGGGAAATAATTTGGTAAAAGAGTGCATATAAAGAAAACCCCGGAAAATTTTGTGATTATATCACAAGTATAGCGTCTATTAATAAATATAAATATAAAAAATCATTCAAAAATTAAAAAATTGCAAAAAAAATTGTGGTTTTATATTATGTATAGTTTTTTTCGTAATATTTATATCTTTAAAAATACGGTAATAAATTTGTTCAACCGGGGGGGGGGGGGGGACGCAGTTTGCAATTTCGTTCCTGTTCAATATTCCTTTATCCACATTCGAAAATAACTCTAATAAGTCGATTACTCTGCTTTATTTAAACTTTATAAATAATAAATTGGACTTGCAAATCAAGTATTTTTACTGTTGAATTGCCCTCTGCCTTAAGCATACAAACTCCTTATTAAAAAAAAGTACTTTTTGTGATCAGAAATATCGAATCGTAATTGTTGTAAATGCTAATTCATGTTATGTGTGTGTCTAACATTTAAGTTTGAACTTGAATCGGAAACACAACTAACTACTTGATTACATTAAAACTGTAATATACCTATACCAACTAATAAATTAATTAATTTCAGTAATTAATGACATCATAATTCTTGGAAGGTTTTATAATACGCACAACACTGCAGCTTCATATTTTGATAGGACTGAATTTTCTGTATATTGAAAAAAGTAACATCCGCTGAAGTGAAATGAATAAAATAAACGATACATATAACTAACATTCTACTTTCAACAAATGACAGAAATAGCATTAACATTCTACAAACATTTTATTTTGAGTAAATGCTAAAATTAAAAAAATTCAGTTCAAATTTTACTTAAAGGAAATACAAATCCGTACAACTATAAAATAAAACTTGATCTGGTAGAAGTTCAAATCGTATCTCATTTATTGAAGCAAAAACTTTGAAAGGATAAAAATACATTCACTAACTTAGCATATTTATACTTTCTTAATAATTCTAAATAATTTTCGTATTATTTCGTAAATAACCTAACTGAAATAATTATATAATATAAGCTTTAAATATATTTTATTTTAATAAGCTTTATAACAAATATGCACGTTTTAATTATAGTTCAATTCGTTCATAACGAGCCCTGGTTTAACGAGAATCCAACGGGGAAATGGAAAATACTTGGTTGGTATAATGTTACGTCTATGGGAGCTTAACTCGCTTTTAACAAGCAAACCCCGGTTATAGCGAGCAATATTTTTGTGATTTATAAAATATCTATTGACTAACACCACTCCAGCTTAGCTAATTCTTTCTCAGAAAAATTAAAATAATTTTCATATTCTTTCATAAATAAAATAACTGAAATAATTATATAGTATAAGCTTTAAATCTATTTTATTTTAATAAGCTTTATAAGAGATATACACGTTTTACTTACAGTACAACACGCTTATAACGAGCCCTGGTTTAACGAGAACCCAACGAGGAAATCGAAAAAACTTGGTTGGTACAACAACCAGGTACGCTATAACCAGGTTTGCTCGCTATAACAAGCAAACCTGGTTATAGCGAGCAATATTTTAATGATTTATGAAATTTCCATTGACTAACACCTCTCTAGCTCAGCTAATTCTTTCTTAGAAAATTTCTTTAACATTCCAAAGTCAACCGAATGTTAGTGATGAGTCATAAATCCTGCGAACACCTGACGGCCATTTTTTTTTTCATGTTCAGGAGTGATGAGAATTGAATTTTTAGCACCAAACTCTATAGGTGTTATCCATCCTATGGGCCAAGGTATCACCAGAATTTTTAAATCAACTTTCCTAATTACTTGATTTGCTTACATCAACGCGCATTACCGATTGCTTCCGTTAGGCTGTATTGGACATTCCCCAAGAAAGGTATATCACTGAGGAAGAAGAAGACGTCTTGGAAAATGCGGAAATGAGTGGAGAAGAATTTAAAATTATGTATCTGCTGACGCCAATGTTATCATTTCCGAGATACCTACTCCCGAGAATATTTTAACTGGAATTCAAGCCAAAGCAGATAAAAAAAATAACAAAAGCTCTGATGAGAATGACGAATATGAATAATTTCAAGCTGAACTACCCCCAATATACTCAATGGCTTTTGAGTGTGCAGAAAAACTTTCAAAGCCAGGGCTCAAAAGACGATATTTTTCGGGCCATGAGTCTTCTCCGAAGAACAATAACACAAGAGAGAGGCAGTAAGGCAGTTTAAAGCAAATCAACCAACTTCTTCCGTACTGTACAGAAATAAATAAATAAATAAAATATATATAATATAGTATGTGTAAATGAATTTTAATGATTTTTTCAGGAACCCGCTTATAACGAGCAAATATCGTGGTCCCTTCACGCTCCTTATAACCGAGTTCGACACGGCAGAGAATTAGAAAATTTTTAGATGCACCCACTGAATCACTAAGAAAATTATTAGAGAACTTACAACTTTTGGAATTATGTGTATGTGTTGTAACATGTTACAACAAAAAGAAAGGAATCAAAGCTGTTGGAAAAAATTGGAAATATCTTATCTGCCTGAGGCTTATAAAATCCGCTTGCATAAACCAGGCTGAGCAATCACAAAAATGATCAGTAGCTTTAGAAAATGTGTTCTTGATAAAAAAAATAAAAAATATATAAAAATAGTTGAACGATTATACGTTGAACGAAAATGAGCAAGAAGACATTAAAAGAAAACGGATACCCAGACCCAAAATATCTCTTTTGCATTACTTTCTTTCATAGATTTAAATGATTGCGAAGATGTTGCTTATTGTTCGATTTAATTGCTATGGGAAAAGCTGTGGAGACACACGTACGACATTTTTCAATTTTTTTTACACTGATTATACTCGATATAGAGATAAACGTCGAAGCACGAGAAGAACAAAGTTTCTTTTAAATCTCTTTTGACGTGATCTGCCAGTAATTTTTTTGGGGGTTTTAGTAAAAAATAAGTAAGCAGAGTAAAACTTGTCTGATAAGGAAACACGATTGGACAGCCCTTATATATATATATATATATATAAATAAGACGCAATTTCGTTTATGATTTTCTAACTAGTTTCGAGAAAGTTTTTCGTTTCTTTTTTAAAGTTTTTTCCTTGTAACTTTAAAAAAGTCATTACGTGAATAATGACGAGGTCTGGAAATTCTTGTTGAAGGAAGAGTTGTAATTTCGAAAACACACATATTAATGGAATGGAAAGAATTAGAAGTTTTGGAAACAAAATATTCTAATATTACGAAGTTTAAAAATGTATTGCAATAGGTTACTTTTCAAAATTTTAAAATCAGTAAAACTGCCTTCAGTTTAAAAAGCTCAAAGCTTAAAGCATTTCTAATATTCAAGTTTTCTCCAAATGAGTGATGACATTCCGTTATGGTATGATTTCATACTTACTATTGCTGCGTTTAAAAACAAATAATTCATTGAAAATTTCAGAAAAGAAGTAAGTATCATTTAACTCGCAGAAAATTATGCATTTTGGCAAGAAGTACCAAGTTAAACTTGTATGTAATGTGACGTACCAACTTTGCACTATAATATAAACTTTGCTTCTAACTCTTCTTTGCCTGATTTTGCGTTATCCTTAATTTATGGACATGAGTGTAGTTTTATAATTTTTTGGGGAAAAAGCGTCCTTTTTTCTGTCGTTACCTTCAGTATCACGCAAAAACATTGTTAAATTGCATTCGAAAGCGGTCAAAATGGATATTTTCGTTGAAATATTATACCCGAAATACTTCCTTTTTACGTCGTACAAGGAAGTAAAAAGCGTTAAATGTAAAAGCTATTTCTAATAAGAAATTTATATCTTCTCTAATAAGTAATTATTTGTTTATCGTTAACAAATGTCTTAATAAATGAATGATTTAAAAAAAGGAACACTTTAATTTCATTTAACGTATATTGCGTTTTATGGAAGGAGAGATAATAGGCGACGGCCCAAAAATTTCATGCTTTATAATGAATTCAAAATTGCAAATTACGTTGAAATCTAGTCTTCCTAATATGTTTGTGAATGCATATCTCTCTCAAAACATTTTGAAACTGTTCTGTGCTTTAAATTTTTATCATTTTGTTTATATTATTCTTAGCAGAAGACTACGTAATGTTTGACTTTTTTGAAGCATAAACAAGTATCAAATTCTTAACAGATGTTAAGCGGAGTATTGCTGGGTATGGAATGGAATACAAAGACTTGAAAAGGTTAAAATAGCCTTTTTATTAAAATCAGAACTTGAATATAAACACTCATCTCGTGCTCACAATAGCGGCTACCACTTACGGCTATGCAACTTCAAGTAACAGTACATTTCAGAATTTAAACTAAGCCTATTAGTCGAAGACTATACAATTACCTTTAAGTCTAAGTTGGCTTATAACTTCTCGCAGGAGTACACTTGAATTATTGTAGCTAAAACTCCAATCCTAATAATTTCAGGTGAAACCTAGAAACGGAGCTTCGAGGGATAGAAACATGCTCTATCTTACAGTCCAAAATCTCAAATACTTTCTAACTGATTTACATTTTGGTGAGAAAATGAAAAGGAGAAGGCATAGTAAAGACTGAAATTATAAGTAACTGATTAATGCAAAACAATAGTAACCTTACAAATTATAGCTACATGCGAAATTATAAACTGATGAACACATTCTATAAAGGAATTCCATCAAAACCTTTTAATTATTTAAAGTCATTAATAGCCGAAATTCATTTGTCTAACATGGGACCATACCATAACAGGGGAACACAAGAACGAGTATCTGAAAGTAACCCACTAAAGCAACCCCCCCAAAACAATTAGATCTCACGGTTTCGACATATAATTTGGATGATGTATTTGGAAAGATAACTGTAAAAGGGAAAGGATGCTTTCCTGAAGGGCTTACTAAAGCAGCGCTCCTAAACAATCAGATCTCTCGGTTTGGGTATGCATTTTGGATTAGGACAAAGCGTACGTAAGAAATATCTGTCAAAAGGACAGGGTGCTTTCGTGGAAGACCCACTAAAAAGCCTCTGAAAACAATAAGATCTCTCGATTTGGATGTGGATTCTGGATTATAGCAAAGAATGCAAGACAATCTGTCAAAGAGAAATGATCATGGAGGACCTTTCTTAGGAAACTAGTTTGTATTCATACTATGCACGGGAAAATCTAGGAAAAATCTAACGCGGCTAATATGGAATCATCACAAGATTAAAAACAGTATTTTCATTTGCTTATAAATAACTTACTTTCACGAAAAGCGTTTCTTTTATTAGGGCTCAAAATAGGCAGATAAAAAAGTCTGCTTATTTGTCATTCCTTTTATGTTAACTAATCCCCTAAAATATTATCGAATATCTAAAATCTATGTTACTTTCTTTTTGCTTTTCCCCATTATTCGGAGATACTTAAACATCTAGAATTTCTCGAACATTCTATACACAAATATTTATGAGATGAGAGACGATTTCATATATTTACCAAATCATTTTCAAGTAAAAAATAAAGAATATAGTAAAATGATTCTACGATATTAAGATTAATAAGCAAATCAAACTTGTTAAAATTTATTTTAATTATATATATATTTATTTTTTATTGAAGATTAAAAACTAACCTTTTTCTTTTAAGCAGTTTTCTTCTGACATCGCAAATGCTACTTATTATTATTACGATTATCATTTTTTTTGTATATCTAGATATGTAAATATCTAGACTATCTCATCCAAGGAGCAATTTTAATTCAAGGCAAAAGTTAGTTTTAATATATACTTTTACACGAATTAAATATGATGCTAATGCAAATATTTACATACATGGCACACCTGATGAATAACTTTTACATTATTTGTTATTGTTTTGACATTCCAACAAGTCAAGAAATAAACTGTGATCTTAAAGATGATCCAACGCCCACAATAGTGAAAAGACTGTGTCCCATGAAAATAGTAATGTATGCCGTTTTCTATAGAAGTATAGGACTGGTCAAAGCCACAAAGCTGGAAGGACAGAAGACAATCACAGCTAACTGGTACACCACTGTCTTCCAGAAATTCTTCAAGAAGTGAATGTTAGAGTACTCACGTTCAACCATGACAATATGTCTTCTCATCTATCAAGATTGAAAACTGAGTTTTTTTAACATAAAAACATCAAGGACATCCACCCTATTCACCCGATCTAGGTCTGTGTGACATTTGGCTACTTTTCGATCTAAAAAAAATCTACAGAGACGTTGTTTTCTGTTCGAAGATGAGATTGAAGAGGCTATAAATGCATTTTTCATTGACAGCAAGAAATGAATAGCCTCAGGTATTAAATCTTTGGAAAATTCGTCCACTGAAGTGCATTGATGATGAAGGAGACTTACTTTGAACACTTAAAATTTCGTAAGTTCAATATATATATCAAAGATTGACTTAATAAATTGAAATTCATTGTAATTTAATTAAATTTCCCAATACTTGCGAAGTAGGTGCAAAGCAAAGTAATATAATAATAATTTATTAACTAAGTAATAAAGAGTATATTATCTCCCAATATAAATTTAGTAGAAGTATCTGAATGATTTAATCTAGAAACATTGAAAACTGAATCCCTAAAGGTTTTTAAAAAAAGGAAGAAACTTGAATTTAAATCTTAGAAAATAGAAATGGAAACTTTGTATTTGATAATTAATTAATCAATCATGAAAAATATTCAATAAGTTAAGTAATTATCGTCATTGATCGGAAATTGGTTGGCTTTTCAAGGTAACAAACCAACCCCGGTTAAATTAACAATAATTAATAAATACGAAAGTGTTTCGTCTTTTAATCAAGTAAAAATTATGATGCCAAATTGGCAATTTGAGTTTAATCCAAACTTGTAATTTGATTTTAATTCAATTAACGAGTTGAAAATGAGATGAATTAAAGTGAATGACTATAAAGAAGTAATTATTACTTACTTATGAATGCATTATGAATGTTGCAGTTCCGTTAAGTTAATTAATTTTTAGAAATCTTGCGGTATTATTATCAAATTGAGTAGTAGTAGTAGCAAAAAACGTTTTTGCTAAATTGAGTAGTAATAAAAACATTCTGTTTTTCTTTTTCTTCTATGCATATATATATTTATATATGTAAGATATAACAAAATACGATGGCTTCTCTAAGAAAGAACCTCATAATTAACTATTCTAAATTTGATGTTCTCCCTCCCTAATTCCTTCTATTCTCCCAAATTCGAGACCTTTCCACGTTATATAACAACCTAAAATTAACCAATAGGAGTTCAGCTATATTTCTTCATACACTTGGTATAAATACTCTTCGCTAGCAACTACGTCATTCATTCCTCTTCGTCACTTCTACCTTGCTAACATACATCCTCGGCTTTGCTTTCCTCTCTAAGATGCTGACGTCGTACTTTAAAACCAGTGTACATAAAAATTATTGTATTTAACTATGATTGGATAAATGCCTTGTCTACTAAAATTGATTTGATGAGAATTATCATGGAATAAAGTTGTGTTTTGAAACAGCCACGCCTGGAAGTTTTTGGTTTATACATCCATCTATCTAACAACCCAGTAAATAATGACATGTATATGCATATATACTAATACATACGTATATATGTATTAATATATATGCATATAAAATGGGCTGTGGGCTGTGTGATAAAAAAAAACTAATAGCAAATATGAAATCAGCTAGCCAAAATTTGAAATTTTATGTATTTATTTACTAAAATGTCTTTTTGCTTTTGCTTTAACGGTAGAACAGAAACTTTAGCGTAACATAATTTAAAATAATTATCAAACATTTTTATTATCTAAAGAAATTGTTGACAGCATCATAATGTAAAGTATAACATGATTTCACGAACGGGATCAAGAAGTCCTAGAGTCTAGATAAATAAATGCACTCTCTAAATTCTGACTTGCTTGCATTTCAGTAGTGTAATTTGACGTACCGTTTAAACAGAACTTTATTGATATTACTTAAAAGGCTGCAATGTTTCATAAGAGTCCTCTGAATTTATACACACGGTCACTTTGAAACTTTGTAGGCTTCTGGTTATTAGTTGTCTTAAATTGCTTAGAAGTCAAGTATCCGAAATTTCAAGATTAAAACGTACTTTAATGTCATAAATCTTAATTAATGCTCTCTATCCCATTTTAATAGCAGCAGTTGAAGAATTTAATTTGTTCCATAATAATAGTAGCAAAAGAAAACAAATATAGAATGAATGTTTATTATCATAAAATTAGATTAAATTAAACAAAAAAAAATTAAAAAATCTGAAAGCTTTCAGATTTTATATTACGTCTAAAGGGGCGTTTTTTTACCATTTTGTATGTTACCTTTATTTATTAAATATCATGTTCTTCGCCCTTAAACCATAAAATTCAATTCAACAGCAATGTCATAAAATATTTAGAAGAGCGAATCTTTAGAATTTCCTATACACAGACGCGCTCTGGATATAAATGTTTTTTTCGTACATTGTTAACATTACTCGCTTTCAAATCGTTGAGTTTCTTAGTAAAATACTTGTAAATACTTTACAAAATACGAAATAGATAATGAAACAAATTCCGAATTTGGGCTTCCAGATGCCCGTATTCGGGTGGAGACGTACGTTATTCAAAATTGGATGGCTCTAGGTACCGTTGTTTTATCATACATACATTTATGCAGATTCTTCATAATTTAATTTCTTTAAATATAATACAGAGCTCTAATATTTGGTGGCAACAATTTAAAAAGTAATTCGCCGTTTATAGTGATTCAACGCAAAATACCAAAATGAAAATAAAAGTCCTTCTGGGGGCTGTTTCGGCTAAACATGTTGCTCATAATTTTTATTTTTAGTATTCATGTTTTGGATGTGAAGTTTTGCTTTCCCTATATGAGTGAGCTTAAAATTGTAGAAGACATCGTTCTTCGTTGCCTCCAGCAGAACTTGTTGAAGTGACAGAAGCGGTATTATCCAGTATTTCGGTAGAAATATTATCAAAGGCTATATTTACTGCTTCTTTGGTGCTTCTCTGCTAAGAGAAATATGCCAAACTGTTTCAAGCGCTTCTCCATAATCTTTGCATTTACATACACAGTTTTGTTTTTTTTCAAGGAATCAACATTAGCATAATATTTACCTTGACAAGTATTTTTGGAAACAAGATTCCAAATTCTTGATACATCATTCTGTTGAATTTAAATTGTTTTTCTGCTAACATAGTTGCACTTTTGTGCAACTTTCCATTTTACTTTTGATGCATCAAGAACTGAACAATCGCATCTCGATATTTGCTCGAAAATTCGTTTTTTTATCTTTCTTTTACAAAGAGTTTATACAAGTGGAATAAAACAATTGATTTTCGATCAGAGGATGAAATTAGGAAAGTAATTATGTTAACTTAAAAACTGAAATATGCATCAAAACCAATGAACGACGCATGAAACATTGATTTTGATAGAAGGCTTCGCAATTTTTCGTTGCAGCATAACTTACAGCCAGTGATCCTGTTTAAATATTTACTTGCTACTATTATAATGGAACAGAGAGAACACCATTTTATAGCATGTTACTGGAACTGTGCAGCAAAAGTATTCATTGAAATTCTATATACAAAAATATATTCGATATATATAAAGCAAAAACAAAAGTTATGTGGAGAGGAAACACACAGAGGGATATGAGGTGATTCCCAAAATCTTAGATGATAAATCTGTAAAATAAAAACGTAGATGAGCGGCGATTACAATACTCCGGAAAAAAAATCCTTATTCTTCAAATACGCATTGTGAGCCTGTGAAGAAAATAAAAATGGTACTGACTAAGGTAAAACAAAAAAGAGTAATAAACAAATGTATCGTATAACTTGAAGTGAAAATAAAGTAAAAGAAAGAAAACTAATTTTTAAACAGATTCTATTTTATGAAAAATGAAATGACATAATGTATATTAATAATAATAATAAAATCTGAAAGGTTTCAGATTGTAACAGCCGTTCCAAAGGATTTGCCAAGGTTTCTTACGCTCTCTCTGAACATCTGAACACGCATCTACCAGTTTGCTCTGCCCGCGCTCCGAGTAAACCTTTTTTTTAGCTCTATTATTACGCATAGTTTTCATCGCACTTGCGCCATGTACAGTTCGACAGCAAAATCACAGAAATGTTTAGAGTTCCCGATGCAGTGTTAAGAGTGAGTATACATTTTCGTATTTTCACCTTTTCTCAGTTCATCATATTAATATTCAGTTTTCTTAGTAAGGTGGCTAGCAAATTATTTTTGTCCTTTTATTATTAACTTTTTATGTGTTAACTTAAGAGTGATCAAATGTCATATTTCTCGCCCTTATGCCACAAAAAATATATTTCAACAGCAAAATAACAAAATATTTAAAAACAGCATATCTTTCGAGTTCATGATAGAGTTTTAGAGGTTACCATACATACCGTTACATTGCTAAATTATTTCTTTAAAGATTAGCTGCTCGCTCGCCAGCCCCCTGAAGTAGTTATTATGAAAAAAAGAAAAATAATATAATAATGAGTCCAGTTATTGTAATTTCATTATGTATTGAATATTTCTAAATAGATATCTCGTGATCTTAATACGCGTTAATTGAAGTCAATCACATTAGGAAATAAAAAAATGCTCTTTAGATCCGTGTTTTTCGCTTTTATATCGCTTAGTTTATTACTCAGTAACCTTCCAGATTAAATTAGAAAGTATCTCAGGTTTAACTGAAGGACAGTACACTGGCCAGTGGAACGTAAAAAAGTATTTTATTTCCGGTGGGGGTGACACTTTGCTTTCACAGAGCCAACTTTCTTAATTAAAATTCAAAAATAACTATATGTATTTTTTCCGGATGGCAGCACTCCCTTATAAGGTATTTCTCCCGTCTTCTTAGCATACTTTCGTGGTGTAGTGGTCAGCACGCTCGGCGTGTATTCGAGAAATCCGTGGTTCGAGTCCTGGCGAAGGCATCCCTCATTTTTCACGTTTCTCCCATAAAAAAAGTTCTAGTGGCTCTACAGTGGCGCCCGAACTAAAAAAGGCGGTGGATGATGATTCTTCACCACCAGGCTTTGGCGAGTGGGCCCCTAATCCCCAGTCGCTCTTTAAAAGGGGGAGTACATAAGGTATCTCTTCCTCCTTTAGCACGCCTTCATGGTTAGTGGTCAGCACACTCAGCGCGTATTCGAGAGGTCCCTGGTTCGAGTTCCGGCCAGGGGCATTGCTCATTTTTCATGTCTCCTGCTTCGAAATAACCTAATGACTCTACACCCTTTCTGTTGGAAAGTAAAAATGTCTTTTTTCGAACATTGTTGCTACTACTTGCTTTCAAAATTTTACAAAATATGAAATAAATAATAAAATGAATTCGAGTTTCAAAATTAGGGGTTCCAGGTGCACGTGTTTGGGTAAAGGATTACGTTATTCCAGATTTGATGGCTCTAGGTATCGTCGTTGCTTCGCAGAGCGAGGAAGGCAAATGCAGATTCTTTATTATTTAATTCCTCTAAAGATAATACAGGTTTATAATATTAGGTGGCAAGAATCTGAAAGGTGATATGCAGGGTATAGGCATCCAACGTCAAACCCTATTTCTAGACTAACAGACTCTTTTGGTTAATAATAATAATAATAACGAAACAAGATTTGAAGCACAAGCAATACAAAATTATACAAAGAAAGCAAATACAAATTACTTAATCCTCTATAGTGAAAAACAGAAAAAGAAATTTTTGATGAATTACTGTAATTAAAAATATTCGTATGAATACAGTAGAAGAAGTGGAGAATCAAAGGATTTGGGATGTAAAACTAATATGTTTCAGCTTTGTTACTCTCCTTGTATTTCTCAAGACTTTCAAGCTTAAAGATTTTGAAATTTACTAGTTCTGTACCAATTTAATTTACAGCAAAATTAAAAAGCTAAGTTTTTTTTAATTATGAAGAACTTTTAAATTGGTACTTAAATGGCAATGAAATTCCAGGGCTTAAATCTCCGCTTTCGAAGTAACCGAATGTGTTCTATTTTCTTATACATGGTGAAATAATTACATGCACAATACATTCATCTTTTAAACTCGAACGGTTCATCCTCTTGTAAACAAGAATAAAACTTTAATAATATGCAATTATTTGCGCCAATGCACAGAAGTTCTGATTTGTGTGTATACTTAATTTCCTGAATAATATTTATTTTAGTTGGTGAAACTTTTCTGCATTTATTTCCCTTTGTGGCTACAACAACGAGGAAGAAGGGCATCATGCCGTGTTAGTAACATTAAATTTCTAACTTTCTATTGATAAATAGGAGGAAGAGAAAACTAGAAGAACAAATTTTAAACTTAAATTAATTTAGAAACTCGAGAGTTGCCAAAGTGCCCTTAACATTTGAAAATTAATTTCTGTTTCACTAGAGGTTTACAAAGCACTCCAGTCGGCTAAAGGAAAGGAGAAGGCTTATAATTCTTGTTTGAGTTCGAAATAATTCGGATTTTTGATTTAAATTCTGAATTTTATTTTTGTTTTATCTCATCAAGCAGCAGAGGTTTTCCTTGAACTTTCTTACCTTTCGTGGAGTCTCGTAGACTCTGAAAATAATCCATCTTCTAGACTCTGAAAACAATCGCTTTTATTTTTGTTAAGCCTTTTAGCTGTTGTATGAACTGCAAATTTTTATCATTTGGGTCTATATCATTCGATTCATAAACTATACCAGTAATAATATTTCTGGAAATCTGGAATTTAGAAAATTAGTTGGTAAATTATAAGCTGAAAAATTGGCAGTTTCAGCATCAGTCTTATCTTGCAAAGAATGAGAATGGGAAAACCTATGAGAAGGTTATGGGAACAGAGCAGGATAGGAAAAAGTGCAGGGGGCACCACAACATGGTCATAGACAAAAATGATATTGTCCCACTGCATTTATTTGACATAGTAAATTACATTAATTTAACAAGTTATTTACATAAGTAGAACACACATACAGATAAATTGGGGTGCAGGTAACTGAGGTACAGATATAATGTTACAAATAATTAGGTGTTGCAGTTTGAGTTTTGGTTGTATGCTTGGAGGAATATATTCACATTTGAGAAGGCGGATGTGATGGGAGTTATAATGCTATGTTATTTTTATGTTGGTGGTTTTGTTGCATGAATGTGCACAGATTTTATAGAGTTCATTTTGTACAGAGTGCATAGAGTTCGTTGTGCATAGAGTTAAATGTGCAAGCAGTATGAGGATCAGTACTCACTTAAATAGTGATGACTGAGAATAGGACCACTCCATGTTGAATATCGTATTTGAAGCAAGGTGAAGCAGTAGATTGGGAGTCGTTCTTCAGTGGAGGTTAGCAAACAGTCATGATTCTTTGGATAATTTTGAGGTGGCACTTAGATTGCCAGGTATTCAACATTGCATCAGTTTTGTTACTTATGAGTGGCATAGTTCTCTACTTTGTTGTTGTACCTTATCTATGATTAGTTTGATGCTTTTGTAGGTGAGTTGATAGTTGATTAGGCATCTCTTGAATTCCATTCCCACTTGAGTTGGATTTCGACGCGTAGGTTGGCGGTAAGTGGGCAGTGAAAGACATAATGGTCAGAATCACATCTTTCCCCACATACACACAAATCATAAGATATAAAATTTCTTTCGAAGAAATATGCAGGGAAAGGGCCATGACTTGAGATATATTGTGTCAAGAAGTAGTTGGATACTGTCTGTGTATCGTCTATCTTCGGTATTAAGCTGTAGGTTCGTCGTCTTGTTGTACTATTTTCCCAGTCTTGCTGCCATGTCTCAGTTGCAAGTTGTTTGAGCTTCGATTTTAATGCCGATTGTGGCGCCTAGTTGATCGAGGGTATGGGAATAGGGATATTTATGCAAAATGGAATATGGTGTGTGCGAATGGAAATGCAGTAAAATCAGCAAAATAATATTATTAAAACAAATGTCAGCACAGTGATCAATAGGAAAAGGAAGCTCTGAGCTAAGTTTTTCCATACTTCTCAAGGCATCAATCAGTAAAGGAAATTAGTGAGTAAAAAAATTATTAGTAACACGAAATCCTCTGTGGATCGAAAGTTGAAACATTTTCAAATTTTATTGAAAAATCTTCAGTTTTTTTATTAAAACATCTAATGAGGCGGTAAGCCGCTTAGTTTTAAAACTCCAAGATATTCCACATGCATCAAATGAAAAATTTAAAATTCTCTAACATTGCGAAGTTTCAAAAATTTTACGAAAATACATAAAGTGTAAAATTGGACGATTATACTTACTATTGATCTTTAAATAACGCTAATTTTAAGAGCACAAACCCTTGTACTCCTAAACATTCTCGGATATATTTTGGTTTTTCAAAATATTAGTTAATAAATATTTATTACTATCAGAAGCTGCCGCACAGCCGGTACAGTGGTTAGTGACGCTGACTGCCTTACCAATGGGCACGGGTTCAAATCTCACAGAAATCAAGGATGTGTGTAAGCGGTTAGTGTCTGTGCGGCAAGAGGGCAGTCAAAATGACTACAATCCAAGCATCGTCTCAGGACGAGAGATTGGTATTAGGAGAAGGGTGGTGAGATGCCCTCGGGCCGTTTTCCGTCAAAAGTGGGGCGGGACTACATAGTTGGTGCAGTTGGACTACAAGTATACCTATATGACCAATGGGGAAGTATATGAACATTCTGTCTCTTAACGGTCTCAACGGAATCGCTTACACTAATTTTGAGGAAGCTGCGTCTTTTGCAGATAACTACGCATAGCTATATGTCAGAATTTAGAAAAACATTCAGTTAAAAAAATTAAATAATATTTTGGTAAACACAGTCGTCAGATAAAATGCACTATATTTACACAAAAGAGTTATAACGAACTGCAACAGTCCCAAAAAGGTAAAATACAGAACTAATAAGGTGTTAATGTTGCAGTGTATCTTTTTAATGCAAAATTAGCAAAAGATAGATTCAATAAGGCGTCACTTAAACGTTGCTATAGGAAGCCGTTACAATCTAAACCTTTGGCTACGAGAATGTGGTATTTAAAATATGGTCGAAAGCGACGTCTTTGGGTAAAAACAAAATGGAGGTAAAGGTGTGAAATCGACGCCTTTGCGACGGTCGCAAAAGGGTGGAATTTCGCTGATATCTGGGCGTATTAAAGATGACATAATGCCACGTCTTTACATGCGCTACCAGATTCCTATGTCATTACTACATTATTCTGTTACTTTGGATGTTTCTCAGTTGTGCATAACTTACATTTCTCTCTCATAAACAGAACACGTAATTTCGCCTCTCAGTTTACAATTCTTATCAAGAATACGCACGAACAACATCCTTATAATTATGCCATCAGAGATGAATAGATCTATCGAAAAGAGAAAAAAATCGCAAAAGATCAGGCTTGGATAAAATCAGCAACAAAATTATCAAAGAAATGGATCCTAAAATGCTCTGCAAGTTCATGAATATCATAAACGGCATGATTAAAATCCACCATTTCCCATCTACTTGGAAGACAGCCATCATTTCGTCGATTCTGAAGTCGGGTAAGGATTCAACTGACTCCGATGCATAGAGGTCGATTAGCTTGCTATCCACGCTAAGTCAAAAAACAGAAGCAGTTATCTTAGAACGGATTGAAAATTTTATCGAAGAAAACGATGTTCCAATTCCATAGAAGCTTGGCTTTAGGGAAAAGCTTTTCACCCCGAATCAATTACATCGGGTAATCGAATTCATCACTAAAGGTTTAAGCCCTCCACTCCGGCATTCTGCTGAACTAAAAACCCTCTACAGACGGGTGTGTCATATATGCATCAGTCCCAAATGTCCCTAGTAGCTGGGTAATGCACTGGTGCACCGCCATTTCCATTAATCTTCCAGATGATGGCATGTATGCATTTTTAAACATATACGTTCTTTTAGAATTTTTTAAATCACTAGATGGACTTCGTTTGTCCACTACAGTAACTTTATTTGAACATATACATTGTTGGCCTTATGTCCGTAAAGTACTTTCGGATACAGTGATTCGTTTAGCTGTTCAAGCAGATGATATAAAGTAAACCCTGCTGACGCGCAGTTGACATCACGTGATATAAACATTGAACAGTTTTCGATGCTTCAATTTTTTTTTTTCCTATCAGAAGATAGGGAGTGAAGCTATGGTTTTAGGAACTCCGGTTTCCATGCTGCCTCTAGAGAACAAGTTACGTGCATATAAGACCATATGTCTCAAAATTACCAATTGTTGTCCCATCTGGGGTTATCTTTGTACTATTATACTGAACAAGCTACAAACAATCCAAAATGTAATTCTTTGTCAAATCACAAAAAAAGCCGTTGGTTTATTCGTAATGATGTAATTCATGTTGAGCTCAGTGTTGATAAAGTCAGAGAATGAATACTTCAAATTGCCAAAAAAATCCCTTAGAAAAATTCATCAACTTGATAATAACTCTATTCCATTAATTAAATTTTACAGACCAGATTAAGAGAAAAAGGCCAGAAGTGAGTCTGATACATTTAACATAACATTTAATTTGTTAACCCGTCATCATTTTATTCAATTTACTTTCTTATATCCCTGTTTAGTCGTCTACCTTTTTTAACTTGAATTATTCAATCCTACATTTGTTTTACAATAATTCTCCCCTTCATCCTAGTTTTCGGCCATTTTGTTTCAAAATTAGGTATGGTTCTAAGGAAGTCCGGCCCCCCCAACCAGCGCATGTTTAGCATAAAATCGCAACTTCTCTCCATTCAATCCATAGACTCCGAGTTGTCACGTGATCAGAAACCCCGAACACGACCTCAGATTTTTATCCATCATCCATACTGTTGCTCTCCAGACTAGCCTGAAACGCCTGATGACTTTTTTATTTAGCCTTAGGCCACAACTTTCAAACAAAAAATGTCTCTGTGGATCATTTTTTGCTCATCGTTTTTCCCACCGTCTTACATCTTCCTTATATGGATCAACTGAAAGAGTGGTTTCTCTACCGATACCACAACATGATTCTTTTCGAACATGCACCCAGAGAATTCACATGTGCATCATCCCTTCATGAGATTAGACATCGACCTTTTCTCGATTCCTGCAAAGTCCACCTATGTTGGGCCGACGAAAGATATATGCTCATTCTCAACATCATTCCACTCAAAAGGGGGCTCAAGCCAAGTGCTTGCAAATAGTTCCAAGTTCACCTAAGTCTTGGTGCAATTCTGGTGTCCTGCTCACTTCTACATGTACTATTAGTACTATCAGAAACTTAGCTGATACCATAAATAGTATAGTAGCATTACTTGTGTAAGATAGACACTTACAATAAATACGACTAGAAACTATGTCACGATGGAAATAAGGAAGGGCAGAAAATACATTTGCAGTAATTACTTCCCTATCATTCAGTTGTAATTCGTTTTAAAAATTATTTTTACCTTCGTACTTATGACAAATTCTCTGAAAAAATAAGCTTTTCTGTAGAAAATATTATTCTTGTAATTAAATGTATTTTAATTGCATACAAAATGTTCGAAATTATGCTATGAAAGAAATAATTAAAATTTATAGAAGCGTTATAAATTAAAACTATGGAAGTTGAGAAAATGGCATGAGATATGTAAAAATAGCTTGTTGTTTGGGGGAAATGTGTGTTGATATGAATATTGTTCTATTGGATCACGTCAGGATAGTAACAGAAAATACAAATGGTCATTACATTTCAGTTTTTAATTTACTCTTGAGATAACATTTTTTAACTCTCCTTCCTTCCATTATCTCAAAGCATTTAACACTATTGAATAACAATATTTTAGATAATCTTAAGTTTATAATAAATATTTGTGATGCATTTTAGTTTGTGAAATACATTCGCAAAATTAAAAAGAAATTTCCTATTAAAAATGAAAAGAAATCTATCGGAAATAACGTTAGTCAGTATATAGCTTCGGTTTTCTATATAATAAACATAGGAGCATTTAGGTTATACGATAACAGGAAAAATGACTTTGGGATAAAAGAGTCGTTTTTATTACATCAGTTCAGCCTATGATAAGCTCATCTCGTATTAATGATCAGCCTTTTACCCAAAGTTTCTAGAACATATTAAAGGTAATAAATTTGGAGAAGTCTGCTGAAATTAGGAAGGACCTTCATGAAAACAGATTAAGAGCAACGAAGATTTACCCGTATCATTATCAATGATGTGCAAAGTATTTGGGTCATTATCAATGGTATTAAAACTTATAAACATAATGCCTAAATTGGTCTGTTAATTAAATTTGAGGGAAACTGAATATTGCTAATGGTAGAGATCAATCAATAAAATATTTCTTATTTCATTGCGATTATTTAAATAAATATCCACTCAGCGAACAAATTTACGTAAAAAATTTTGGGAAGAAAAATATAAATATGCATTCAATCTAATGACCATTAATAAGATTTTCGAAGCAAATATCCACACAATTGACAAGAAAATTTAAATAATGTCCTTTAGAGCAACTTGGGGACAAAACTTTGACAATAATTTCTCAGTTTCGTAAAACTGTGAAAATCAGTGGACGCGAGTCAAATGCAAACGTATCCTAGCAGATTAAATAAATAATTTGAGACAAGATCCTATCATTTACATTTCTTATAAAATGATAGGAGAAGAGGATAAC
Organism: Stegodyphus mimosarum; assembly: GCA_000611955.2. NCBI lineage: Eukaryota > Metazoa > Arthropoda > Arachnida > Araneae > Eresidae > Stegodyphus > Stegodyphus mimosarum. Next base: position 549,111 of record KK117280.1, read on the forward strand.
GCTGCTATTTAACAAAATTTATTTTATTTTATCTCCTGTGATTTCTAAAAGAATGCTACGTTTATCAAGCAAATTCTGAAGAAAGAGGAAATATTACTTTTATAAGTGACGGGACTGAGAATAAGGATCTTTTCCTTCCTCCTTTTTCAAATTAATTTACTTCTTACAGTTGCTTTATTTTCAGATTGGTGTTCTATATTGTGGTAGCAGTTTCATGTGATTAATTTGGATTTTTCAATACCTGATCTGAAAGGATAACATTTATTCCATACTAAATGACACATTGAATTCAAACTTTTCTAGTTCTCACCATGAAGATGTTCAAATTCCGTTAATTCTTGCCGAAGTCAATCTACATTTTCCTCTTTTGAGTTTAATTAACGCATTTATAACGTAAAGATAAAGTATTTAAGCATTTATTTAGTTTTTAAGAGAGGTATTCATTAAAAAACTTGTTTTCAGACATTAACTGAATAACTCTTATTGGAAAATGCAAGGAAACATTGCCATCTCAAAATTTTAAATTAATCAGTATGAACAGGTGCACTTCAAAGTCGAATTTTTCATTGATTAATTAACAATATCGAAGCACATCATATGAATTTACATAAAGGGACAAATGCCTTCAATAAGAATGTCGAAGTTAAATTGGTTCAAACTCTATTATGCACATGCTCTCAAAGCAAAACAATTCAAGAATTACAAGCAAACAATAATATGCCTTGGGTGTAAGATTTTCTGTGAATTAAAACTACAGAGGTCAAATATTACACCCGGTTTGTTTAACAGCTAAAAAAACATCAACAGTTGTCGCACGGTTCTGTACTGAGCCCTAACTTCTTTTCCTACATATTTTCTGCAGTCAATTTAGAGATTTTTAACGATTTGACGGCGTATTTGAAGATAATATGAAATTTTCAATATGTCTCTAATACATTCTATAACATCCAAAATTACATCTTCCCTGTTGACTTTTTTGGTTGTCTGCAAATTTTCATTAAGTGGATTTCCATATAAATTTCTACCCTGAATATCCCTGAACTACGAACTACTGATCTTAAATCTTAAATTTTAAAATGATTTTAAATATCTTGGATTTATTTTCAAGTGTCGGATCTCTAATGTCAAAAGTATCGACTTTTAAGTAAAGCAAAGCAAAAATGGGCTTAACTAAATCTCTGTTCGAGATTGCGATGTGGATACCAATACGCCGAGGTTTCATACACCACATTTAAAAGATCAATTACATTAAGTTTTTAAGATCTACCAAGTTGCCATCGAGATGGTATAGTTCTTAGAGAAGCCTACTGCGGTACCGAAATGTCTGGGTTCGAATCAGGTAGAAGGCGTGGTTGTAATTGTTCGTCTCGTCATAGGAGGCAACGGTGGTCGCCTATTAAGTGCCTGCACAATAAAATGGCCAAAACTTCAGGTTTGCACTTAGGAGTGGCCCACATTTAACACGCAGAGGCTTTATTATTAAAGATGATTTTCTTCGAAATTAACGCCATCGCTGTTAAATTTACTTAATTCAACAGCAAAAATTTCAACATCAGCATAGTAATATATGTTTAGAACTCCGATGCAGCAATTAAGAGTTACCATATATTTTTTTAAACTCTTTTCTCAGTCCAAAATCAATATTTAGTTTTCTTAGTAAGTTGGCTTGCCAAAAGGTTTATTATTATTATTATTATTAACGTTTGTGTGTTTACATTGTTTATTAAATATCACGTTCTTAGCGCTTACACCAGATAATATTCCATTCAACAGCAAATCACAAAATGTACAAAAACAGCATACCTTTAGAATTTCCGACAGACAGTCTCTAACGATGGAGTGTAAAAGTGTTTTATTCCGTACAGTGTTGTCATTGCTCGCTTTGAAATCGTTGAGTTTATTAATAAAAATTTTGTTAAAATTTTCCAAATGCTAATTAGACAATAAAACAAATTCGTAATTCAAACTTCGGGCTTCTAGGTGCTTATATTCGGATGGAGGACTTATTCAAAATTTGATAGTTCTAGGTAGAGTTGTTTTTCACAATGGGAGAAACGTACATACAGTCATGAAAATTCTTCAGTATTTAATTTTTTTAACTATAATACAGGGCGTTTATAAAGTCCCGGACACATTTTGATGTTTATATTTCATAAAATAATAAAAGATTAAAATTGATAACATAAATGGTTAGATAGACTCAAAAGGTTTCATGACCCTTGTCAATGAAATTCCACGTGTGCCCCCTTCGTCGCACGGAGAATATCAAGTCGATATTCAATTTCACGCCAGGCACCGGCAAGCATGTCGGCATCCACAGAAGCTATTGCGGTTGTAATTCTGGCTTTTAGGTCATCGATGTTCGACACTCTCCTCCTGTAAAAGTTATCCTTTACAAATCCCCAAAGGAAAAAGTCCAGCGGCGTTATATCAGGTGATCTGCGTGGCCAAGGAATTGGACCTCCTCGCCCAATCCATCTTCCTGTAAAATGGTCATTCAAAGAACTACGAACGATGGTACCCCGATGAGGTGGTGCACCATCTTGTTGCAAAGAGACATGTGGCTGAAGCTCTTCTAGTTGTGAAAATACGAAGTTTTCCAACATGTCTAAGTATACGACTGATAAGACCGTCTTTTCTGTAAAAAAAACGCCCAATGACTCGGTCGTGCATTAGTCCACACCAGACATTAACCTTTGGGGAGTCCCTTGTGCCTCACGGTATTCATGGGGATTTTTAGATCCCCATGTGCGCACATTATGGCGATTAACAATGCCAGAAAGATGAAAGGATTCTTCGTCGAAGAACATTATGCGCTTCAGACTGGAAAATGAAATTATCTGAAATTAACCACACACGCAGACGATATTCACAAAAGTAAAGATATTCAAACCTGAAAAGGAAAATATAGTTATTCCATCAGTAAGTGCCATAAGTTTGTTTATATCTTCATTATTTTATGAGTTATTAAGCATCAAAATGGGTACAGGACTTTATAAACACCCTGTATTTAGTGGGAACAATTTGAATAGTGAAACGGGCATTCATAGTGAACCGACGCAAAATGTTTTCGAGATTAATAGCCCTTCTAATCAATTAAAAAATTTAATTTGGCTTATATTTTTAGTACAGCTCTTGGATTCTGAGGGCGGTTAGAAGCATTTTCTCTTTCTTCAGGAGCAAAAAAAAAAATTCCTCATTTTGAACATTTATGCAAAAATGGTTTGCTTCAGTAGAAGAAGAACCTGTGCTTTATCACCTTCGAAATCGATAGGGTTTAGTTCAATCCTATCGATCAATATCTATTTCAAAGTAAGGTTTCTTTTTTGCCTAAAATGCTTTTATTTCGCATTTTTCATATTTTATATTATTGAGTTCCTGTACACATTCTTCACATTAAAAAGGAAATTAAATCGCATTGCATCTCTATATAAACGGATAATTAATTTTTAATTGCATCGATAATCATTCTTTCTTCATAGCTTTTCTGATTAAGGAGTCTTTCAATAAACTACACTGCATTTGATTACTTTGATGATTGCCTAAATTTTAAGACATTTTTAAAAAGTTTAAAAATATGTAGATATCTTAAAAACACAGATGCATAGATTCATAAAATGCATTAATTTATTGCATCTCCAGTTACAGAGCGACCCTATATTTTATTTTTGTTTTAGCTCAGTGAGGAATGCTTTGTAATTCGGAAACATTCGGATCCTAAAGAAAAGTTATGGGCTCATTAAAAGGGAAATAACGTAATTTTCTTTCACGCCAAGACTAATGTACTAGCACTAACATTGGTGATTTTATGGGTGTCATAATAAATTCAAAATACATTGACTTGAGTTTAATTCCCTTGCTTTTCTTTTTCTGCTAAATTTGTATTTAAATTGCCATTTTCGCTGTATTTATTATCGATAAATCACCGCGTCATTTAAAAACTTTTTTGTATTTCCCTTCTTTTTGTTTTTTAAACATTTAGCTTTTGACGTATATGATAATTTAAGATACAAAACATTTCTCCCGCCTTCTTAGCATGCCTTCGTGGTGTAATGGTCCACACACTAAGCGCGTATTCGAGAGGTCCGTGGTTCGAGTCCTGGAGCAAGCATTGCTCATTTTTCATGACTCCTGTTTTAAATAAAGTCCTAG
>KK117280.1:566931-614954 GCA_000611955.2 Stegodyphus mimosarum
AAAACAACACGATTATTCAAGAAAGACAACCAAAACCACTACCGTATTGCAGAGCGGAAGGAGCTGAGCAGCTGGACGGGGAATTTTATACCTTCGGCTGCCATAGCAATGTCCACAAGAATACGTGAACCCCTCCCAACGACACCAGTGCCAAAGTGACATTATATGGCAATCAATTGTCTAGGTTTTGTGTGATATTTTAGGAGAAATGTGGGAAAGTATTTTCCATCTCTTAATTTTATCTACCAGTGTAATTTATGGTGCAAAAATAAATGAATCAGAGAACTAGTTCGTATCCACACGTTTCTTTTTTCTTTCTTTTAATGATAATAGTGAATTGCAGTTTTCCAAAAAGGGTTCATGAGCAAAATTTCTTCCCAATTTGCACAACTTTCTTCACCTGGTACTTTGTTTAATATTTTAATAATATAGGAATATACGAGTTTTCACAACATCTTGACAAGTAAGGCTATTCGGATGATTTAAAATTAATTTTTAAAAAATTCTAAAAGGATTCAGATTTTAACGTCTACTAGAAGGTTTGTTACTGTTTTTATGACATGGTTGAACTCCCAGTCTATCAGTCTGCCCTTGAACAAACTCCTACTAGCCCAATTTTATTACCTTCTTAGGTTTATTACTAATTATGGATTTCTTAGCATTTAGTCCAAATACAATTCAATAGCAAAATTACAAAAGTTTTAATAGTAGTATTGTATCATATATTAAAAATTCTCGGTAGAGTGTTAAATGCTGACAGATATTTTTGTATTTTTTTCAGTCTTTTCTCAGTTTATCATATGAATTCAATTTTCTTATTAAGATGGTTTGCATTTTTAAAAATTTTTATAATTAACTTTTAACTTTTATTTATTAAATAACGTGTTCATCGTCTTTAAAATTACACAGCAAAATCAGAAAATATTTAAAAAGAGCTTATGTTTGGAATTCCCGACAGTGTGCTTAGTTCTGCCATACTTTCTCTCTATTCGTTTAATTTCATAAAAATATTTAATATTTCGAATTAGAGATCTCATGATTTTAATTCATATTTATTTAAATTGTAGATTCAGTAGGATTTCTGAAATAGAAAACACGAAAAAAGAGCAATGCCTTCGCCGAGGAATCTGGATTTCTCGGATACGCGCCAAGTGTGCTACCGTCACACCACGAAGGCATACAGAAAGGAAGGAGAAAATATCTTATATATTTCCCCTTTTGAAGAGCGAAAAGGGATTAGGGGACCCAGTCGCCAAATATTGGTGGTAAAGAATCATCATCTACCACCTTTTAGTTCGGGCGCCACTGTAGAGTTATTAGGACTTTTGAAGCAGGAAGCACGAAAAACAAGCAATGTCCTCCCCGGGATTCGAACTTGGACAGTTATACCACTAAAGCGTGCAGGAAGGAGGGAGAAAACGCTTTTTATAAAAAAGGAGGGAGAAAATGCTTTTTATAAAATCAATCGCAATTGAAAATAAAACAAATATCTTTGAAATTGTGATTATTACTTCTAAATCGCTCAATTTGTTACTTATTATCTTTCCAGACTATATCTGAAAGTAAAATTGCTTAGCCTTCAGTAAATAGCAACAACCTGGCCCGTGGAAGATAAAGTATTTTATTTCCAGCAAGTGGAAACATATTGCTTTCAAATAACCAAGTTCATTAATTAAAACTGGTAGAAATTTGCTGAAAGGCAACAGTCTTGCTCGCTGGAGGTAAAAAAGCTTTCTTTCGAACAGAGTTACAATTGCTCATTTTCAAATCCCTGAATTGTTAATTAAAAATTCATAAAATTTGTACAAAATAAGAAAGAAAAAATACATAAGTTCGAATTCGAACTTCCAGGTACCCATGTTTGGGTGGAGGATTATGTGTGCTAAAATTTTATTGGCTCTAGGTACCTTCGTTTTTCCCCAATGCAAAGAACGTGTGTACATGCCTACAGATTCCTCATTATTTAACTATGTTTAAGCACTAATAGCACTTTTGGTATTAAAAAAATCTATCATGAGTTTTCAGTAACACGAAATTTTAAATTCATAAATAAGCCCAATAATAGAATTTAAACAAATGCTGCAGAGATGATTTTAAATAGAATTCCTTACATTCCGTTGCACAAGAGTTCATTCTCTAACAGTTGCAAGCGCTAGAAAGTGTTGAATACCACCTGACAATTGGTTTAATATGCTTGAGGTCAAGCCTGCAGTTGAAACTGCAACAATGCTATTTTCTCAAGAGAATGGGTATGGAAATAGAATACTTACCGCTGTCAGTAGCCGTCATTTCGAAAACAGGTAATTAAAGTCTCCGAATGCAACATCTCCACAACACCAAAATCCAATAACCTTGCACAATGTACAGGTAATATATTTCAAGATCAGAGTTGGGTAACAGAGAACCGGGTAAATAATGAACGCATTTCTCGTGAGAATAGTTTTCGTTGCATTGCTGTTCTAATTGCTTTTAGCATGATAACAGCTATCGGCGAAAAATATTTGAAAACTGCCTTTAAGGTGCTCGTTTGTGTTTGACGGCTAAATTGTGCTATAACATTTTTTCCTCCACTTTAATAGTTGCAATGACATGTTAATTGCGGCAGAGATAACTAAAATAAAAAAAGTATTGAAATTTATATTCCAAGGAAACGAATATTAAATGCAGTTTTTTTTTTTTAGCTATTTCATTCAGATCAGATTTTTCTTTGTAGTCTGATAATCAAACAAGGCAAACATATCTTAATCGTAAAAGTAGGGTTAAAAAAACATGCTTTATTTTATAAGAAGAAATATGAAGTACTTATTGGCAAATAACGAATTGAAGACCAAGTTTGGTGTTTAACGGCTCCTCTAACTATAAGAAGGAATTAACGAAAATTTTAGGAAAAGATTTATGTTTATCACAAACATTTGTATTTTAGTGATTATATAAAAGAAAGAATCCTGTCAAATTTTGAAAACTTACATGTATTATATCTGTTTTTCAAATACAGTATACTCTCGATTACCTACGCTGATGCTGTGAAAAAAGGCCACGTATAAACCAAACTATCATTATTCAAAACTGTCACTTTCATCAAAATATTTTCGCCATTTATGAATTAGTAATTTGATTTTGTTTTTTGAGAACTTTTAAATGTTTGTGGAATTTTGCTGCGTATTTTCCAAAGTGTTATTTTATCATTGCATTCTAATACTCACGTTATTTTATCGTTCGATCACCCAACGAAGTCCAACAGAGTTTCAACAAAAGTTATTGTTATCTCAGGACTAATACAATTGCCAGTATCTTCTTCGCTTATGTTTTCAGTATCACTCTCTGCCTCTCCTGAAAGAAATTTTTCTGGAATTTTGCTGCGTTTTTTCCAAAGTGTCGTTTTATCATTGCATCCGAATCCCCTTTGATCAACAAGTCGAACATTGTTTCAACAGGAGTTACTTTTATCTCGGGACTAATCAGTATCTTCTTCGCTTATATTCTCAGTATCACTCTCTGCCTCTTCTGAAAACAAAGCTTCAGTCGAATCGCCATCGAACCATTCCTTATTGTTTTTCAGTTGACATTTTCCAGCAATTTAAGATTTTCAATTATTTTGGGTAAAACTTCAGTTATTACTTTTATTTCTTCACAATTAGATAAATTTCCGATTTACATATTAGGAAGAATCTTTCTCCATGCAGGGATTTCTTACATGTTTGTATTTTACACACTCTCGGGCATAGCGTTGAGTGTGCGTGCTTGGGCACCGATACACAGAGAAAATCCGCATCCACATAATCTAGAGTATACTGTATTCTTCCTTCTACATTTACGAAACGAGACGAGGTGTTTTCAAACCACCTTCTGGTGGTTGCAGTAAAGGGTTCTGGCGGTTGCACTAGAGGGGCGGTTGCAGTCGCCCCTCTAGTGGATCGTGGGCAACGCTTCCGATGATTCGCTTAAAGGCCGAAAGGTTTGGCCTTTCCCGCTGCATACTTAGGAAAGAATGTCCGGCCATAAGAAAAAATATAAATTAATAACAAACTAAGATACAATTATTAATATTTATTAGATAATATCATGTTTAAAATTATTGAGTAGAGAAATAACATTTTTGTATTATTATGTAAATTAAATAATACCTATTTTGAAATTCGTTGATTATTTAAGGTGAATCTGGAGATGAAATATAAAACAAATAAATGAATTAAATTATGCAATGGGAAATGAGAAAGATTCCTGCATTTCGCTGTACTATATCTCTAAACACATTTTCTTTTCTGAAAATATGAAGCTACAATTCATGTATCGTAATGAAAATGATGACAAATTTCGCTTACATACATGCACATGACTCTGAAACTTGCATTCATGTTTCACTTGAGTTTGTCTCCGAATGCCCCCCCCCCACATTTACCAATGTTCTGTCTGGACGTTTCCTTTGCCTGTGGTGAAGAACTGGAATGTCTGATCGATCTGCACTATGTTTTGGATTACAATGAGAACATATAATAATTTCATGCTAACTTCTTTTAACTTCAAGCAAACATTCTCAACATTACGTGTCTAAAGTTACATAAACTGAAGAAAGTTTATGATAGCAGCAGTTCTCAAAAGTTACTTTACGGTAAGCATTTTGTTTTGAATTAGAGCAAAGTAGAGATTATTTTTATTGAATACAGTTTTTTGAATTTTAGTTAAAAAGATCATGAAAATCCATTAGTAAAGAATAAATAGAAGCTAAATTTTAGCAATCGATATGAAATCACGATCTATGGCATTTCATTAAAATAGCAATCAAGCATCTAGTATAATGAATCCTTGCCGAACACGGGAGTTAGGTCATTAATGCATTTCGGGTACAACAAATCGCGTTCTTCGAAATGAACTTTACATGGAAAAAAATCAGTATAATGCAGATTAAGAAAGTATGTATAATTTAAACCTTAATATTATTGTACTTAAAAAGATAAAACGAAACAAATGTTAGTTGAAAGGATTTTTATTTCTACTTAATAGTATGCGATATAATTATTTTTTAGAAAAGCTGGTGATTTTTTCTTGGGGACATGACTGGCGCAATTCTTTATGAGTTTCGCTGTAAGAAGCGCACTTTTTTAATGTCTTTCATGAAATTTACTGTTCTTTGTTCGTCTGGTTCAATCTCTATAGCAAAATATGCAGTTCCTGTGCCTTTTTTAATAATTCTTTTAACTTTTTGTAAGTTAAAGCGCTTTATCTCCCTCACAGTTTTCACTGTTGGCTAGTCTTAAAAGATATCCAATCTTTCATTCATAACTTTTCAAATAATTCTTTAACGTCTCCTTTTTCTGTGCGTGAAAATATTTTGCCACGAATTGCTTATAATTTTAAGTATTCATTTTTCAAGCTGCTGTTGATGTACGAAATACCCATGCATTCAAAAGGTATTTAAAATAAAATAATAAAAGTATTTTACTAATTGCTGAATGACAATACTTCACATGCTAAGAAGGCTAGAGAAATACCTTATAATGTATTTATATCTAAATTATTAAATTTGAAACTGCGAAAATTAGCTTCATTTAAAGTGACCTGTTCAATTTTTGATGTTGTAGAGACATTAGGTATTTTTGAGAGCACGAGAGATGAAAAATAAGCAATGCCTTCGCCGGGACTCGAACCACGGACCTCTCGAATATGTGCCGAGCGTATTGACCACTACACCACGAAGGCATGCTAAGAAGGCTGGATAAATACCTTATATACTTCCCCTTTTAAAGGGCGATTGGGAATTAGGGGACCCAATCGCCAAATCCTGGTGGTAGAGAATCATCATCCACCACCTTTTTTAGATCGGGCGCCACTGCAGAGACATTAGAATTTTTTTTATGCGGGAGACGTGACAGATGAGCGGTGTTTTCGCCGGGACTCGAAACACGGACAACCACTACCAGTGCAGCAACAGTTCTAGCCGGCATACTGCCACACCATATAAAAGCAGAGTTCAAAGCAACTTTCACTAAACTCATCCACCTACGCAAAGATGCAACTTTCGCAAATACCAACTACCGTCCAGTCCAGTTCGAACGTCCCTCCACTTCTCTTTACACCCACCCAGCTCTCAAAGGAAGTGGAATCCACATCACAATTGGCAAGCAACAGACTCACAGGCCGACACACTCTCCACGAACCGGGATAGAGATCTACACAGACGGTTCAAAGCAGGAAAATGGTGTAGGTAGGGCATTTGTGAACTATGAGAATGGCAAAATTGAACACGACTGGCAAGGACTTCTTGACACTCCCAATAGCATCTTCCAGGCGTAAGTACTGGCGGTTACTGCTGCAGTGCAACATCTTATAGATAACCAGATCCCACGAGCAACCATCTATACAGATAACCTATCAACTTTACTTGCATTTGAGAATCATCATCATGTCTGGACGCTCATACTCAGTCTCCAACATCTCCTTACGCAACACCCTCAATACCATCTCAACCTGGTTCGGGTTAAAACCCATGCTGATAATGAGGGCAACGAGGCTGCAGACACGTTGACCAAAGGATGGAATTTCCAACTCGTCAGATCAACCCGTCACCATACCTGCACCCTCCTCTTGTCTAAAGGGCCTTCTACGAGAGCATGGAATGAACCAAAGGCAACGAGAATGGACTGAATGCGAGAGAGGCAGACGGACTTTCAACCACCTCCCAGAAGTTCCCATCGACCGACTCTTCGTCATAACACCTCTCACCTACTTCATTACGAGTCACGGCCCTTTCCAAGTTACTACAATCACCATGATATCTCAAATAGCGATGTCTGTGTCTGCGGATGAAATGGGTCACCAGATCATTACGCATTTTAATGTCCTCTAACGGCTGTACACCATCTCCCGCTATTTACATATAATAGGGACGCCTATCACCGGTTCCTTATAACGCATAAAAAAGCGGTTAATTCAACTGCAGCATCATTAATACAATCGCGGCATTGGACACAGACCTTTGCCAACCGTGCTAAAATGACATAGTCAGCAGACTTCGGACTCCACGCTCTGGTGTAAGGACGATAAGCTCCACCACTAGTCCAATAGACTAGTATTCACAATATCTGATCATCACAACAACTTTGTGTGTTTAAGCTCCAATGCCCATTAATTTAAGCTGTGCAGTACTAATAATTCGCAAGTACTATGCCTTTCGAACTCTATGTACCTGTGCATTCCCATTCGTATTCATGCATATTGATATATACGTATGCTTTATTGTGCTTTAAGTGATTATATGTATGTACCTGTTTTATGCGTAATATATATGTATTGCGTGTTTACGTATTTTGAACATTGTGCCTTGTGTATTATTTGTTTATGTGTATTTATGTGTTTTTTTGTGTATGTCTTTTTGCATTTTACTTTAACTACTTACCTTCTGTTACACTACAGCTTGCCTCTTCAATCTGTTATACAACCCTACTACAATCTGTTATACTACCCTATTTGTAAGGCCATGTACTTCCCTTTGACACCCTCAATAAACTCCCAGTGAAGCCTTTTGGGGCTCCAGGGAGCTGTTGCTCTAGTTAGAGGAGAGCGTGGGACACATGGCTGTTTACCTCTATTAAACACTAAACGTCCCTGTCCTGTGTAACCTATTCACCTACCTCTGCGGGCTGCCACCTAGCCGGTATACTAAATACTGGCGGACTGCATACTGATAAGCTGAGGCTCGAGTCCCAGAAAAAGCATGGCTTCTTGCAAGCATATAGTGTCTGTCCGGCAAGGGAACACTCGAAATACGCGGCAAGCCGAAAGTCATCTCGAGGTGTTAGTGGTAAGGAAAGACGGATGGGGCATTCTTGGATCACTCTTTGGACGTTCTCCCTCAGAATTGCGGCGGAAGCATAACAGTTAGTTTCAGCGATATACCAATCACCTGTGGTATTACAGAGATGAAACCTTAGCTTCTACCTGTACCTCTACGGGCAGTTGTCTAATGATTGTTTTCCTACGAGAACATTTCTGCGGTTGTCCAAGTACTCCCTCTGTAACATCACAGTAGCGTTTGCAAACTTGTATTATTCTCTTGTAGCGACATTATGATTTTTGATGCTGAGAGACGCGAAAAATGAACAATATCCTCGCCGGGACTCGAACCTCGGACATCTCGAATACGCGCCGAGTGTGCTGATGATTACACCACGAAGGCATGCTAAGAAGACGGGAGAAATAACTTATATAATCTGACTTTGATTCACCTTTGAGTAATCTACCTCTCACAGAAATTTATACACTCTGGAGCGAATGACTACCGACAGGGGGATTTCAGAATTACGTAAGAAAAAGAAAAAAAAGTATCGTTTTCAAACTATGGAAAAGAAGTCTTATAAATAAGTAATTTCAAGAAGCTGAGCTGGATTAAAACCGTTTGATGCCTGAAGCACCATGATAGACCAAAACGCAAAACTTAACCACTTTTTAAGTTTTCATGTCAAATAAAAATGTCGCTTCTCAGTTTGTTCAGTAAAAAAAAAATAATTGTACCCTTTACTTCTGTGATGTCATATGAAGTTGTCTATCTGCTTGGCAGCTATTCTACCTTTATTCAAAAATTTGATTCATGGGATTTTGGGTAATTCAGGTTTTTTACCTTTTTCTTGAGAAGTTGAAAACAAAGTTGCATAAGGGTATAAGAGAATTCAAGATTACCTTAGTGCTTAAAGAAAATGTCTGAGGGACATCTCAAATCTTAAATCGGATATACACAACTGAAGTTATTGAGTAATATTTATTTAGAAATATAAATGATTTTAAAATCCATAAATTTAGTGCAAATTCAAAAGGAAGTTTTAATAGGAAACTCATTAAATCGCGCCGCACATCTGATAACTTACTTCGAGATTTATGAGACTATGGGAAAATTTAATCATAGTAATTCATTCAGATGTAATAATATAGTCTTGTATGAAAATCCTTTTAATTTTACTCATTCCGATGCTCCGCTTAGACAGAACTATTTAATTATATTGACTCAGATTTAATTTTGAATTCTACCTAGTATATAAAATCTAGAGATCTAATTAGGAAAATTAAAGCTGCTTGGAGCACCTCGTTTATGTATACATTTCGGTATATTTGAGCTTACGCTTTGTTGAATGAGAATTCGTAAACCGAAGCACATATTTCACATCAGACGAATAAATCGTTTGGATTAAGAAACATTTAATTTCTGATTGACTTCAATTTGTTGTAAAATTTCGTTTCGAAATGTTCTGAAATATACATTGAAAGTAGGATAATCTTGCCAAGTATTTTGGAACATTTCTTGTTCTTATCTGCATTACTTCTATTTTATGTATTTGATTTATAAATTAATAAAATTGAACAGATGATTTAGTTAGTTTTGTAGTTAAAATGTACGCATTTAAAGGTTGTAAGGTATTTCTCCCGCCTTCTTCGCATGCCTTCGTGGTTTAGTGGTCAGCAAGTTCGACGTGTAACTGAGAGGTCCGTGGTTCGATTCCCGGCGAAGACTTTGCTCATTTTTCATCTTTCCTGCTTCGAAATGACCTAATGTCTCTACACTGGCGCCCGAACTAAAAAGTTGGCGGATGATGATTATCCACCACCGGGATTTCGCGATTGGGTGGCCAAAACCCCAATCACCCTTCAAAAGGGGGAGTATATAAGGTATTTCTCTCGCCTTCTTTGCATTCCTTCGTGGTGTATTGGTCAGCACGCTCGACGCGTAACCGAGAGGTCCCTGTTCGATTCCTGGCAAAGGCATTGCTCAGTTTTCATGTCTCCTGCTTCGAAAAAACGTAATGTCTCTACAAGGCATTTGAATTATTTCTCTCCGAAGAATCTTTAATTACACTCTCTCAAAGTACACAAAACATTTCTATAAAACTAACACCAGTCAAATTCAAGGCGGTGTGCTTTTCGTACAGCTTTTATTTAATTAAATTTATAAAAGGCAGTTCATGGCAGAATTTTTGAAGCTAATTGTCTGGTTATTTACTGAAGCGGATAGAATCGCGCACTCGCTATTTTCTGTGCTAATAGTATGATTTTAGGTTTTAAAGTTTTATGTAAAGCATCTACAACTCACCTCCAAGTCCGTGATATTAACTAATGCAGACTGGCGGAATTAGTGAACTACTGACATATAAATTAGGATACAGTTAGGTTTGTAGGGTAGAATGTCTAGGGGAGCGTCTAGTTACAGAGCAGTTAGTTAACTGAGTAAAATGCTTACAGGCGAAAACATCGCTGATCAAAACTACTCAGATGAAACAACGCAGGTCGAAAATGTCATTGTGGAAGAGAACAACACAAGGAAAAAGCATCGCAGTCCTAAAACATTGTGGTACAAAACGCCATCATCGAAAATATCGCAGTAAAAATAAAGCACCTACAAATCATAGCATGACGATAATATCGCAGACACACTTTTTCCAGGCCTTAGAATTTGTAAATGCATGTTTACTAATGTTTTGTAGACGCAAGAAGAAATGAGGGATATTTTTGAATAGATTAATAAATGTTTGTTGAAAAATGATGAAAAAATTGTAACATTCAGAAGCTGAAAGTGAGTAAAAAACTAATGATACTTATAACAAATGACAAAATTTTATTGTTTTGTAGAGACATTAGGTTATTTCAAAGCAGGAGTCATGAAAAATGAGCAGCGCCTTTGCCGGGACTCCAACCACGGACCTCTCAAATATGTGGCGAGCGTGCTGACCACTACACCACGAAGGCATACAAAGAAGTTCTGAAAAATACTTTATATACTGCTTCTTTTAAAGGGCGACTGGGGATTAAAGTACCCAATCGCCAAATCCTCGTGGTGAAGAATTATCATTCACCACCTTTTTAGCTCGTGCGCCAGTGTAGAGACATTAGGTTACTTCGAAGCAGAACAGATGAAAAATGAGCATTGCCCTCGCCCGGACTCAAAACATGGACCTCTCGAATACGAGCCAAGCGTGCTGACCACTACACTACGAAGGCGTGGTAAGAAGGCGGGAGAAATACCTTATAATTCGATAATTAATTAAGCAATTTTAATAGAACAATAATGCAGAAACTCCTTACCTTACCACATGCAGTTACTCGTCCTCCCTTTTCTAATGTTTTTTAAAGTAGATTTTGAATGAAAAATCACAAATAAAACTTAATAAAAGAGACTAATTAATCTTTGTTAGTTAATTATATAAGAGTCTCTTAACAGCTACACATGGCATTAGTTTTCCACTCATTTTCAGTTTTTGAACTTGCTTCTACTTTTTAAATAAAAACTTATTAGTTAATTCAAAAACGTGCAATATAAAAGTAAAACTATTTTCTTTCTTACTGCTTGCAGCTTATAAATTATTAGGCGAGCATGACTTTACAGCTTACGAAAACGCATGTTTGCGATGTTACCGTTTTAGGATTACTGGTAGGTGCTTTTTTTATCACGATATTTCCGACGACGGTGTTTTTAAACTGCGTCGTTTTGAATCGCTTTATTGTCGATGACGATGTTTTGTACAGCGATGTCTTAGATCTGCGATATTTTCTCCCACAATATTTTGTACAGCGACATTTTCGTTTTGCGTTGTTTTCTGCGCAACGATTTCGTCCCCGAATTTTTCAGAGATCATCCCTTTAGAAATCCATTGTGAAAATTGCAAATGTTTAATTGTTAAATGTTAAGAATGTTGCAAATGGTCTTAGTAGAGTCATCAGGTTATTTTTAAAGCAGGAAAAAGGCAAAATGTGCAGTTCTCTTGCCGCGACTCGTACCCTGGACCTTTCGAATACGCGTCGAGTATGCTTCCAATGACACGATGAAGGTATGCGAAAAGAATACAGAAAATACTTTATGTATTCCCCTTTCAAAGGGTGACTTGGTATTAAGGGGATACAATCGCTAAATTCCAGTGGTGATTAATTACCGGCCACCACTCTTTAGTTCGGGCGCCACATGTAGAAATATTTGGTTCTTTTTGAAGCAGGAGATATGCAAAATGTGCAATGCTCCCACCGGGACTCGACTCCTGAACCACTCGAATACGCTTAGAATACGCTTCTGTTACCCCCGAAGGCATGCAGAAAAGGAGGGAGAAAATACCTTATAGTAGACATAATTTCTGGCAACGGTTATATTGCGTCTTTTGCTTTGACCTGTATCTTTTCCTATGATACCTAAATAAACCTTTATCTTCAGTCCAACAGAACCTCCGAAGTTATTCATCTCCCGGCATTTACAAATAAACCAAATTATTGCAGAAAAGAACATTTGATACTTTTCTCTAAATAACTAATTACATGCCTTAAATTTTAATTTATTATTTCATGGAAGTATGAAAAATATCTTTTAAAAATGGCAAAAAAATATTCTCTACATTAAATATTCTCTGTTTACCTTCTTTCTGTATTAATGCAGTAACGCATAAAATTCTCATGTGTGCAAAAGAACTTCGAAGTATTACGTCGAGTATGTGTGTGCAAACTTATGCAATTCTTCTGATACTTATTTCTTTTCTTGTGCAAATGATGTCCTCATTCAATTTAATTTATATTAATTATATTGCAGATGAATTGGAAGTAAGAATACAGGTATGTTATTCGTGAAAAGTACCTTGTATCGATAGAACATGCGATTAACGAAAGATTCTCTCTAGTAGAAATACTTCCTAAAGTAAATGAGCTTATCAGGTGCTAATTAAGTTTCAGCGATTAGTTTCTGGATTCTAAGAAAAGCCGCGGAAGCTGATTAGAGGCTAACCTACATCTCTTTCTCTTTCCATACAACAATGCCATAGCCGAAGCTTTTTTTATATTATTCATTTATGTTATTCATCACAAGGTTTAATAAGAAATATTGTTGAAACAATTCTAAAGATAATCAAATACCTTTGGAAGTAATATTGTTTTCAACACTGTACACTGTGGAAAAAAAGGACACTCCTATATCTCTCGTTTTACAGGCACAGTTTAAAAATGATACAATTCAACTTGCGTTTTTCATGTCTCGAAAGCACGACTTAGGATATGTATTAGATTTATACATAGCATTTTTCTAATATATATAATAATTTTGACACAAAATCAAATTTTTTCTGAAATGAAATGAAATTTTTTTTCATTTTTCGATTCTACGACTCAATTATGCCAAACAGCCAAGTTTTGAAAAAATCGCACGAGTACATTTTAAAAAATTAGCTGCAGCTTCTCAGCTCTCTCGGGACCTGTATGCCGCCACAGGAACCCGTGTAACAAGGGTGACTGTT
Organism: Stegodyphus mimosarum; assembly: GCA_000611955.2. NCBI lineage: Eukaryota > Metazoa > Arthropoda > Arachnida > Araneae > Eresidae > Stegodyphus > Stegodyphus mimosarum. The sequence continues at coordinate 580,179 of KK117280.1, forward strand.
TCCAAAAGTCTCAATGACAGAGGGTTGTTTACCAGAAGATCGGCTGTTTGCTTACATCTACGGACAGGAGAGTCCGATTAGCATGGTGCAAGCAGTATAGTGATTGGAGTACGGAGCAATGGGCGACCGCTCTGTTCACCGACGAGTCCCGTTTTAGCCTAAACACGATTCTCGTCGTTCTTTCATATGGAGAGAGCCAAGGACCCGCTATCTACCCTCCAATGTCTTCGAAATCAACAATTATGGCGGTGGCGGTATAATGGTCTGGGCAGGCATCATGTTGGATGGCCGCACACCTCTCCACGTCTTTGACAGACGCTCTGTGACTGGTGCGAAGTATAGAGATGAGGTCTTGGAGCCTTATGTTCGCATTTCCCTGGGAGCCGTGGTTCACCTTACAGGACAATAACGCGAGGCCACATAGAGCTCTTCTAGTCGACGAATTTCTCGAGAGTGGGGATATTCGCCGGATGGATTGGCCAGCCAGGCCTCCAGACCTCAACTCTATAGAGCATGTCTGGGATGCTCTAAGGAGGGCAACTGCAACTCGCAATACCCCTCCGAGAACCATCCAGGAACTGAAAAGAGCGATGCTGAATGAGTGAGACTAATTGCCACAGGCACTGATAAACTGCCTTATTTCCAGTATGACATCAGGCTGCGAGGCCTGCATGGCTGTAAGAGGGGACCATACCCCCTATTAACACATTTCCTTTCGTGTCTTCTGTATCCGCTGCTTTAGACCTTCAGACTCCCTTGAGTGTTACACAAGAACATGTGTGTCTATTATAACTGTTGAATGTTTATTGTGTTTGTATTATATCAACCTATGTTCACACCAAGTTTTATTAAATTCTGTCCAATAGTTCTGGAGATCGTAGATCAAATATGAAAATTCTCTTAATTTATTTCACGAATGTAGAATGAGAGATATAGAACTATCCCTTTTTTTCGCAGTGTACATATTTTATAGTTCACTAACAATTTTAGTTTAGATTTTGCTTTCATTTTTTGCTTTCCCTTACTCGTTTTGGAAATATTTAACTAATCCAGGTAACGTATTATTTGAATTAAGTCAGATTACAAACTCAGACAGCAATAATATAAATAATATCTAAAATAATATCATCTTAAAATAATTGATTTTATTGGTAATATATTCCATTTTAAGTATTTAAGGAAATGGAGATATCGTAATTGAATTTTTGAGAAATTTATCCTTCCTGGTATATGGGAATGTTAGTTATAAAAACCCAAAACTACAGGAATGAGATAAATGTAAACATTGTTGGTATAAGTACATTCTTAAATTAACGGATTTATAGACACGAAAAAGAAAGAAGCTATAGTTCTGGTTTCCATCACACTGTGTTTCTAATTAACTATGACGACAGCATGAAGGCATTCTTGCAGACAGGACTGAGGTCTAAAATTCACATATTATTATCTATGTAAGAATATGTAAGAATTTCCGAGTATTTATTTTTGAAACAGTGCGATACATTCTTTCAAAGATATGAATATAACAAAAGTTTTAAGTTCATCTTAATACGTTTATTTAAATTGATGTAATGATAATGATAAGTTTTATCTAAACGGCTTGAGCAATTTAGGTTAGGGTTAGGTTAGGTTATTCAATTATGGCAAAGCACACGAGGGCTATCTGCTTAAGGGGAGGGATGCCTTCGTGGAGGACTTTCTAAGGGAAACTGGCGCGTATACACGTTACACATGGGGAAAACCACGAAAACGCCCATGCAGCCAGCCCGTTCGCGGGATTCGAACCTCGAACCGAACTACCAGTGTTCAGCGTCTTTACCGCTCGGCCGCTGGTGGGCCTCCTTGAGCCATTTAGATAAAATGCTTTGGAATCAGCAAAGGTCAGACTGTATAGTGATTAGGGAAGCCGACTGCCATAACAAAGAGCGCAGGTTCGAATCCCTGAGAAGGCGTGGTTGTGTTTTTCTGTCCCATCATAGGAGACAAATGGGGATCACCTATTAGGTGCCTCCATAATAAAATTACCACAGCTTCTGACCTAAGTATTGGACGTTTGGACCCGCCGTTGAAAAAAAAAGCAACTTTAGAACCAGTTTTAAAGTGAATTTTATTTTTCTGTTTACAATGAATGTTATTTAAAAATTGTATATAATATCATGTCTTTTCATCTGTGCACCTTTACGATTTGAATATGCAAGAATACTGTAAATATGCATTTACTTTTCTAATACCGAGCCTTTCCTGTTAAAAAAATTACTGGAAACGACTAAATTAAAGTAACGTTGTCTAAATATTCATGTGGTCACACCCTAGAAATTTTACAAATATTTATAGCTCTTAGCTTAAATTGCTCTGTATTAAAGAATAATTCACTCACTTAAGGAATTTAAAAGTTTTATTTACTAACGTAAGTTCTTTGATTATTTTAACGAAAATGTACGCAATACTATAAGGAATTAATAATATATATTTTCGATGCATTTATGAGATCCTGCTTCTCAGCTACAAATTGATTACATATAGATTTAAAAGAACAAAAACCTTCTTTAAAATTCCAAACTTAATATACACATAACTTAGATTTAACTTTGAAAAATGGCAGTTCCGTACATGTATTTAGCTTTAATAATGGTTTGAAACGTTTGGAATATCTTTTTCTTATTTTTAAACTGTTTTATTTTCTTTTGTAAACAATTATATATACTGCTACTGCTTCACGATAATCGCTTGAACCCCATATAAATCAAAATATGAAGCATTGTTCAAGCTGGGTCTATGGAATGTTATCTACGGTGTTTAAGCACTATTGTTTAGAAATGTGCATGAAGGTCCAGAACACGATAACAAACAATAATCATATAGAATTTCACGGTCGTATGCACAAACCCGACCACAAAGACAGAGACCGAAAGACGCAAGACAGCCGTAAATAATGAAGATTTATTAGGCAAAGAAGAATATAACCAAACTCAAACGTGTTGTTTGAAATGAAACCTTTAAAGCTGGTGTTCGAAGTCGTGGCCTGCAGATGTAATACACTCCTCGCAGCAACGACGCATCGATAGACGAACGTTTGCAAGAATGACGGATGTATCAGCAACAATACTACACGCAGTAACCGTGGGTAGTGTCACCATGTTCATGTCCGATTTCACAATTGTTTCATATACTAGGCTTTTCATATAGCCCCGCAATATTCTGTAATGTCTTCAAAAACTCTGTTAAATTTTCATTAGTTGTAACATATCTTGAGTCTTTCAATGTCTGTCTTTCTAGGTGTCAAACGCGTCGAATTTGCGCCATGCGACCCTCTGTTCCTCTATGATTATTTTTTGTGACTGTGTTCCGGAACCCATGCACATTTCTGAACTATAGTTCTGAAACACTTTATACTGATTTATATTTATTTTCACTAACCAGTTAAGTTTATGATTTCTTTACCGTAAGCTTTCATTCACCTAACTGTCAATGCCAGAATATTTAAATTTGGTAGCGCGCGTGAAGTAATGCAAATTCTACCATTAGGAGAAAAGATTTAAATACTGAGCTCTAGACGCGAAAGTGAGAAAGGAGCGGGAAAGCACTGTGCCTTTGTAGCGTGAGCTTCTGTTTCTGCATTTATTGCTGGTTAAAATGGCGTAACTGTTATTACTTTGCTGCCACGAGACTTCGACGCGGTTTTAGGTAACAGGATTATCTGAGCCCTGGGGGAAAATCCACTGTTGTGTTAATACCTTTGAATTTTAAGTTTAGTTTTTGTTAGTTGAGTTACCGACTCAAGTTGACGCATTGTGAATTTTTAAAGAGTTTAATAAAGGTTTTTTTTAACCCTTCTCCTGTCTGGTTCCTGCACTTACTTCAGCCATCACTCCGAAAGTTTAGTAACTAGGCATTACAATCTTATGAATATTTTTCCTTAATTCACTAAATTGGTTTTATTAAATGAGCTAAGAAAAGGGAAAGCTTGTGAATAACAGATGAACCTGACTAATTAAGGACAGTTTATGCATGTTTATTCTGATTAACAGTGCGAATTTAACAATTTTTGCAATAGCGTAGGTTCGTCCACATAACGTTCTAAACCGGTTTATTAAAATTAACCTGCGTGTTCAGATGACCCTGCTAAAAATGTTCCATAGACACCAGTAAAACTTTTTATGGGCACCCATAAAATTCCATGGGTTTCTGTTGACTTTTACTGGTTCGTTGGTGCCTGTGGATTTTTCTTACTGGTTTCAAAACGACCCATAGAAACCAGTAGAACCTTCTACTGGTATCCATAGAATTATGTTGGTCTCTACTGAATTTCACTGGTTTCTATTGATCTCTGATCTCTATGGGTTTTTCTTACTAGTATCATCTGACACCCATACAACCAACATCAATGTCAGAACTTTCTACTGATTTGTATTGGTTCATATAGATTTTTACTGGTTTTCTTACTGGCATCAATATAATAGATGCCAAATAAATCTTCTGTTGGTTTATGTAGGTTTATTCTAATTTTCTAATTGACGTCCGTCCATAGACTTCTAAACAATGAAATTAATACTGGTATCAGTAAACATAAATTCATTGGTATTCTTGTTGTCGATAACAAGAATAATTTAATAAGCTAATAAATTAAAATTTAATATTCTAATAATTTAATAAATATACTTTTATTTCATTTATTTGGATACTGTTGAAATTAAGATTATTTCTGTTTTGTAACCACAGAAAGCTTCAAAATTAAAAAAAAAGCATACAGTGAACCCTTACGTCTCCATCTCTTCTGTAAGACGATCAGTATTTCTAAGAATGAAAATATGATCTCTTTAACACCATCAGAGTAACCTGGAAACGCAGGTGGTCGTTTTAAAGAGGGTTTTTACTATATATGCTCATTTATTTGATTTAAGACCTTTCGTCGGAAACAATAAGAGTAATCATAGACATCACACACAGTGAGGTCTTTGTAAGACGATCAGCCACACATAAAAAGGCATATTTACAAGTGGTCGCCTTAGAGAGGTGATGCTCAATAACAATATATACTTATGTTCTCAGAAATACGTTTATCTTTTAGAGGTGATTGTCTTAGGGTGGTTGTTCTACGAAATGAATCTCTCTATGGCGACCAGTCACACTTCCAGAATTTTCTTGCGGGTGATCGTCTTATGAGGGAATGTTCAGAAATACTGGTCTCGTTCAGAGGCGGTCATCTTAGGGAGGTGATTTTGCCACAAGTTTGTTCTCTGAATACACACACATACACACTCATATATGTATATATCAACATTTCTGATATTACAAATAAACACCGGTATCAACCATCATCTCTTTAACGCGACCGCGTTCATTCAAAACTATTTTTCTTCGTGTTACCGCTGACGTGAGGAAAAAAATTCTCCACCCTCGCCCGCCCTTAGAAGAAGCAACATGGCGCCCTTATTGTTAATGTTGTTATGGGATGTTTGTGTTATCGTCTTGATGGATAGTAGGTTGTAGTAATGCAATAAATAATTTAATATCATTTACTATATTACAATTTTTACTGTTTAGATGTTTATAATGAAAAATAAAATACCAACATTGACTGTGAATGTGAAATGATATGAAAGGAAATACCAGTAAAGCCATGCACGTGTAATTGTGTCTAATGTTTTGTTCGATAGTTCTGAAATGAATTTTCAGTGCGTGAAATTGATTCTCCATCTTTACGTTTTCACTAAAAAACAATGTGCTTAAAGACTGAGAAGTGGTAATTTCAGACTTGATAATTTGGCTCAGTGTGTTTACATCAGACGCACATTGCATTCTACTAAAACTGTTTTTTTTGAAAATTTCTTTCTTGATTATAGTTTATAAATACTTTTTAAAGCTTGTTCATGCAGATCTTTATCATTTGAATATTATGTACTAACAAATTTGAGCATACCTTACTTAAAAAAGACCGTGCATGATTCAGTTTTCAATTTTTCGACTAATGTGATGTGGTTGAGCAGAAGGAATAATTTTTTACGTCTTAAAAAATGCACTCATTATATTTCGCAAACAAAAGAGGTAAGATTTTTAATGAAGTAAACATTGAGATATGTAATGTGTGTATTGCTTATTGAATGAGGTAGGCAAGACAAACAAGCCAAGGAATCTTTTTTGCATTACTAAAATTGTGTCAAAATTTAGCTGATAATGTAGTAGCTTACATTGTTTATGTTGTTTTTTTTAGTTTTTGATCTATAGTTCTATACCAGTATGAGACTAAAATCCCATTATTACATTAAATATGTTATGGTATTTTGTTAAAGCACATTGAATTAAACATTTTTATGCATATTTTAATTTTCATCATTATTAATTCATGAAGAAAATTTCAAATGTTTTTTTTTTCATAAATTGGTTTTGAAATAGAGTTGTGAATAATTAATTACTAGAGTTTATGTAATATTAAATGTGATAGTCTTGGGAATATAAAATATAAATTATTTATTTGAAAATAATTGCATTAAGTGAAACCTCATATAGTGGTTATTTTCTTAGATAACCACCTCTGACAGTGGCACATAATTAATTACTGAGTTTATGTAATATTAAATGTGATAGTCTTGGGAATATAAAATATAAATTATTTATTTGAAAATAATTGCATTAAGTGAAACCTCATATAGTGGTTATTTTCTTAGATAACCACCTCTGACAGTGGCACATTTGTCAGGAACATAACTAAATAAACTTAAAACCACTGACAGTTTTGTAAGGCTGCAAGAAACTGGCATTGTCTGGAATTGTGGAGTTAATTGCTTCTGGAAAGTTTTACTATATAATCAGTTGATTTAGGTTTAGTAATTCTTCCGTAGTTATGAATTTTGCAGAAGTAATTGAAAGGATTTACAAGACAGTTAAAACCAAAGCTTTTCAAATCATGAGTCTTCTAAGGGCACTGTTTTAGCATTACTTTCAAATATAGTTAGTGTAATATTTAAGCATTATTTTCTTTCATAGTTATACTGCGGAAATGGTCGTTCTGCACTAAATTTATCTGATGTATAGATATTAATGTAAAAACTGTTTGTAAAGAAATGCAACTATTTGGGTTATATCTGCTTAATTGCGATGACAGTAATTTTAACTGTGTGTATAAGGCTGTGTAGAAGATTTATTTATATTGCTAAATACTGCATTATATGAATTTCATTTGGCAGTCTAAATGCAGGAAATGCTCAGCACGAAGTGATATTTTTATAATACATAATCTACGATCGATAGCAATAGCAATAGCTAGCTTTTCATTACTTTAAATTTTACTTTTTAGTTTTACTATTTAGAAATTTTAGAGTTCACAATAATATTTCTATGCAGTTTTTAAAGTATTTTTTCTGCAATAGAAATGTAAATAACTTATACAGAAAACATCGACTTAAATTCATTCCAATAATGCATCGCTTTAATTAAATTTATGTTCCTTGGAGATGATATATGAAACAGCTTTTATAAGAATAAATTATTAATATATATATATATATATATAGGTAAATGGTATTTTTGTAGGAAGTAAAAAGGAACTATTGTAATCGCGAAAAATTTCGGGTACCGTATTTCACCGAAAATATCTATTTTGATCGCTATTGAATATGATTTAACGATTTTTTTAGTAACATCCGCGCATAAAGAAGAATAAAAGACTCTTTTCTCCCCAGATAATTATAAAACTGTTTTAAAATGGATTCTGAAGAGATTTTGTTCGTGGCATCTGTGCGTACGTACGTACGTATGTATGTATGTATGTATCTCACATAACTCCATTTCAAAATATGGAGATTACTATGAAAACATAACACAGTTATCGAAATCACGACAGACTTAAATTTATTATTATTTTAACGTTAAAATTAGTTGACGTAAAACGAAATTCTATTTAAATATTTATAGTTAAAGTCTGAAATTTTCATCTGGAAAATCATACTACATATGTATGAAGGCAAAACGTGAGTAATTAAACATCATTGCCATACCTTAATTGTCATATTTGTCTACGCTTTCAACTTTTTTATCTCATTACTTCTGTAAAATATGTATTATTTAAAAGATTCCCCAGTGAATAAATGCAAAGGATATTTGCTTAGGTATTCAAAAATTCTCAACCATTTTTTAATTGAGACTCCTAATGTTAAGTTATTTCAAACACGACGTAAGTGTTACTTTTATGCGATTATAACTGAGATATAAATGGAAAAAAAGAAACGATATATTCTGTCAGAAAACTCGAGAAAAGCAATTTGATATTTTTGATGACATAAAGAAAGTTTGCTTCAACCACATGTCAAAATTTATTGAAAGTTTTCAACAAATAGTGACATATGTCTGAAGGTAGCCCTTTCCCTTGAAGTATGATCACAATAAAACGACACTGATGGTTGTAATATTGATTAATATTTTTATTACACGCAAGAAAATATAAAATGATGAACTTAAAGGAGGATATGAGTTCACTGCTATAAATAAACATTTTAGTTTCATATAAACTTTGATAACAGATCTTCTTAATGTACTAAAAACATTTCTAATAGAACTCTAAAAAATAAAATGAAATTTGAAATCATTTTCGGATGAAAAAAGTGTATTGAACATAACTCTACTGTTTAACAGTAAAAGTTCAAATTTCAATCTGCAGTCAAACTGTTGCTTTTCTAACATTTTCCCATGCATATTATAACGTCATAAAGGAGAGAAACTGAAGTAATATACATTCTTTTATCTAATATTAGAGACATTATGTTTAAATATTTATTTAATTATGCGACACATCCAGGGACGGATAAAGAATTTTACTGGTCCTTAAGCACTGAAAAACATTTTGGCGCCTTCACTTCCATTTCCGTCTGATTTTTCCTCATGTTTTTCTCTCGAAGTCTTGTTTTAGCTGCACCATACATTCCATTGTAAAATCGGCAATCAATTTTTTGGTGCCCCATTTCCTTGAAGCCATAAAGAATTATGCTTTATTTTACTTGATGGTTAATGCACTTCTAGATGCATTCTTACTTCATTAAAATACTGTATTCCTCTTCCAGCTTTATAGCGTCAGATTTTGAAAAAAAAAAAAAAAAAAAACACAAATTTTCTTTTCTCAATGCGTCTGGAGAACAAGCTTTCCTCAATTTTAAAATTTCGCTCAAGCAGAGATTATTTTTGTTTTACTAAAAAAGACAAACCCTCGTTAACTACCTGCCAAGATCACTCCGAACCTTTCCCTTCTAACTGAACTCTATGCCAGACAAATACAAGAACCGACCAATCATGGCAAATAAAACACGAACTTTACGCAAATAAACACGAACTTCAATCTATGACTTCTCCCAGTCGTCTGCCATTCATCTCCTTTAATTATGTTTATGGACCACTTGATGTTCAAGTATTGGCAGATGCAATAATAACTACGGGTCGAGATTCAAGTTACAGAGAAGTTTTATTTTAGCCCAAAGGAGCGTTAGCTAAGAAGGGCTATTAATTTCGTTCTGGCATTTTGCGTCGATTCACTGTAAATGACCGTCTCACTTTTCAAAGTGTAGCCACCAAATAATAACGCCCTGTGTTATAATATTTAAAGAAATTAAATAACGAAGAAGCTGCATAAATGCATGTATGTTTCTCGAATTGTCATAAAACAACGGTACCGACAGCCATCAAATTTTGAATAACGTAATCCTCCTCCGAATATGGGCATCTGGAAACCCAAATTTGAAATTTGTTTTATTATCAATTTCATATTTTGTAACACTCTAACGAATTTTCAATTAAGAAACTCAACGATTTCAAAGCGACCAATGGCAACACAGTACGAACAAAAAACATTTTTATCTCCAGCCGCGCAAGACAGTGTATAGGAAATTCTAAAGATATGTTCATTTTGAAATTATTTTGCGATATTGTTGTTGACCTGAATTTTGTGGCATAAGTGCGAAGAACATGATATTTAATAAATAGAGGTAACACAGGAAACGTTAAAAAACGCCCCTTTGGGCGTAATGTGAAATCTGAAAGCTTTCAAATTTTTTTTGGGGGTAATATATTTTAGCATTCTTATTATAGTAGTATTCGTATATATTCCGTATTCTCTCCAGAGCGATATATTAGGCATTATTTTTATATTATATCTCCTTTGTATTTTTTTTCCCCCACGGCGGTCACTTGCTTTTTCGGCATTGGCCACTTCTAGGGCTGGAAGTGACAGCCATTTACTGTGAGGCACCTAATGGGCGACCACCGTTACCTCCTATGAAGAGACAGACTATTTACATCCATGCCTTCTCCGGGTTTCGAGCTCGGGGTCTTTGATATCGCAGTCGGCTTCCCTAAGGGCAGTCCTACTGTCTGGGCGGCAGTTACAGGGAAGTAGAAATGAAATAATTTATTAGATATTTTAATGCTAATTAGTTATTTGAATGTCGCTTATTGGATCTTATTGGAATGTAAGTTTTTTAAGAAATAATATTGTGATAGTTATTTACTGTTTATCAATGCCTACATTTTATTTATGATGTTCTTTCTCTAACAGCATCCTTCGGAAAATAAATTATTCGTATAATTTTCCCCTGTCGATTTCCGAGCGATAAAAACAGCAAAACAAAAAGGGAAAATACGTGACAAAATACGGTAATGTAGTATTAGAAAACTTAATGAAAAAAAATTCATTATTTTCAAGCATTGAAGGTTCAGTTACATTGATTGAATTTTCAGAACATTGGTATTTTTAAATCTATTTAATTTTTAAGAGACATGACTAATGTATGCTTATGACCTCTTAAATATTTAGATTTCTACGGTAAAATAAAATTAAAAAGTAATATTTTAATTACATATTTTGAATTTTTTTCATTTTGTAACATTTTGAACATTTTAATATTTTGTTCATGTGTTAACATTTTGAAAGTTACAAATTAACAAGAAGATTTAAAAAGACAAAACAAAAACTGTGTGTGAGTGTGAGTGCCGAAAAATATTAATTTTTAATTAAGAGCAAAGCAAGAATGTTATAACATTGCAAATAGTTTTAACTACAGTAAAATTGAGCAAACAGAAAAAGGGAGTAAAATCTGAAACTTAAAAATATTAATTGATTTTGATACATGTATTAGAAGAGTTAATTAATGTTTAAATTAAGTACAAGGTTTTCCTAAAAAATAGCTGTTAAATAGGCAAGAGAGATATCTTTTTAATACACGCTAGGAATTTCAGCTAAGCTTTAAAGACTCTGAATAGGGGTAACATTTATTAAAAGAGAGGATTAATTGACACGGGACAATTTTCATGACAAGTAAGGGATATCAATTAATTTTGCTTTCAAAACCCTCAGCTCCACAGTTTAATTTTTCTTTGCAGCCAGAGAAGCTTAGTTTTGAAAATAAAAATAAGTTTTTTTTTTCTTTTTTGTATGGGAAAATCCTTTACAGAGGCATGGTATTAGGCTAAATTAGACGTAAAAATATTTCAGTTACGAAATACGTTTCAGAATAACTAAGTATAAATACAGTTATAGTACAATAAAAACCATATTAATTACAATTATACACTGTTTGCTAAGACTTACATCATATGCCACCTTAAAATTTAACAAATGCAAAGATTTTTTACCGGAAACTTTAATAGTACACATCACAAGTAATTGATTTTTAAATAGTGATATAAATTTGATATGGCTTATAAAATGTCAATAAAATTGCATTACACAATTTTCATAAATTATTAAATTCAATAGATATTTGAGTTTCCAGGGGAACGGGCTGGTTGCATAGGCGTTCTCGTGGTTTTCCTGTGTAACGAGTATATGAGCCAGTTTTCCTTAGGAAATCCTCCATGAAGATATGCCTGCCCTTAGGTAGATAGCTCTACCATAGAACGTTTATGTAAAGAAAGAAAGGTTCCGTAGACGTAATGTAAAAGAGTTTTGCAATTACGCCGCTAGAAAGCGGAAAGAAAGTTCCCCTAGGGATTTGGCGACGGAACCTGGCGGCAAGAATTTTCCTCTCCGTGATGTGTATACAGGAAATTGAGGAACATGTGTTAAAAAGAAACGTTCTTTGACTTTTCGCAATAACTGAAGCTCGGATTTTCGTACTTTTTTTTGCTCAAAATAACTATTCGATTAATTAATTTACTTGGGCGAAAAAATATTTTTCTTTAAAGCTTAAAGAAATTTTAAATGATATTCGCTTTATGAACTCTTGATAACGTGACCTTCGAACTTCAACACCGGCTTCGAGCTTTGGAGACAGATATTCCGCGCATGCGCACCTGTTTCTTTCTACCTTGGAACGGTGTCACTCCTGTTGTGGAGAAGTTTTCTTTCTTAGCAATACATATTCTTTGGCTCTAATGTGCTTTGTGTAATCTCAATAAACCAAACCAAACCAAAACAACAGTTATTTATTTACACAGCTATCCTTTTTTCTCATGCAAAAAAAGTGAATTTTAATAAGCCTTATAAAATGAAACGATTTTCAACAGAACAGTAAAACTTAAGCGCACGAGAAAAAGTTCAAACAGAGTTCTAAATAATTAGATATGAATAAATTGTTTTTGATAATCTTCATTCAGTTTCTATCGATCCAGGCAAGTATTTTTGAAGTTTAATTTAAATCAATGATTTGTAATGACCTATTTGTCCTATTTGTTATTTTAATATACTTCTGCCGTTATGAATCTGTTTTAACCAATAAACAGCAGTTCCCAATAAACAGCATTACACTGTAAAATAGAAAAATGCAAAAGCTCTGTGGTTTGGAAGTAAAACATTTTTAGTACACACTACAAAGAAACATATTTATTATAATCAGTAAATTAAAATGAGACCAATTAATAACGGATAAATTTCAAGTGACGTACACTGCGAGAAAAAAAAAAGGGACAGTTATATAGCTCCCGTTCTACTGGGCGGATTGACGAAATTCAAATTGTGTTTTTATGCCTCGAAAGTGCGACTTAGGATATGCATTAGATTTATATATAGCATTGCTCTCATATAGGTATTTGGACACAAAATTGCATACCAATTTTTTTCCATATTTCCATTCTACGACTCAAATTACGCCTAGATGTTAGATTTTGTAATTTTTGGTGAGAAATTTATGGAGAAATTTAAACATGTATCTCGGCGGATTTTTTCCAGATTGCGCCAAGAACAACTCACTTGGCGAACTTCTTAATTTATAGCAACCTAATTTCCTTTCATTTTTACTTCCTTGTATGAAGTAAAAAGGAATCGCGAAATTTTCGGACATCATATTTCAACGAAAATATCTATTTTGACTGCTATCCAATGCAATTTAACGATCGTTTTGAGTGAGATTCGTACTTCAGAACAGAATAAAGGACTCTTTTCAACCCCCCCCCGAAAGAAAATTATAAAACTGGTTTAAAATGGATTCTGAAAAGATTTTTTCGTAGCGTCTGTGCGTGCGTTCGTCTATGCGTATCTCAAATCTCGCATAACTCAAAAACGAGTAGCCTCAGAACGTTGAAATTTTGTATGTAGTGTATGTAGGGCTGCTGTAACATGTAGATGTGCACCTCGCATTTTCGTTGTAATCGGCCGCACCAAATATATATAAATATATGTATATATATATCCACTGTGTTACTCGGGTCAGTGAGTTCGGTTTCTTTAGTCTTAAAAGTTTGTAAATTGAGCATTTTGCTTTAAAAATGATTGAATTATGTTGTTCTTATCTTTTGGTTAAGTCTTTATGCCTATAGTTAACCTGCATGCAATAATTATGGAATTATCGACAACTGAAAAGTTTTTTAAGTGCGGTTAAGCCTAATTTTTGGTTATGATGGCGAACATATTTGTTTACATTTGCAGCTTAGCAGAATAGTGGATTTGTTGCCAATCTAGATAAAATAAGCTTCGCAACAGCAAAGTAACGTCTTCTTCTATTATTATGAATTAAATTATGCTTGATTCATTCTGGAATTATCATTTAAGTTATCAGCTGGTTTTTGCGTACAAATCACAGTTTTAATTGTAAAAATTGTTTTTTAATTGTTTTAGGTGTACTTGGTGTTTTATGTTTTTCTACATATTTAAATTTTTAATGAAATTTTTTTGAATTTTAATGTATTTTCGCGTTACCGCGAAGTGAGAACTGAATTAATTAGCAGCGCATGGGCATTAGGTAAGCGGCGCTGAATCGTCTGTGAAAAACTATTTCTTTTTTATTTGTTTAATTTCTTTCATACATCGTTTTAGATTTAATATAGCATTTGAATAGAAGTTGTGGTAATTCTTAAAATGTTATAATTTTGGCTCATTCTGAATTATAAAATGAATGAAATGTAACGCTGTTAAGTGAACCTAGCACATAAGTGTGGCTATGGTAAATAAATAAAGTGAACTTTAAAGATTCATTTATTCTATTGTTGCTTATGCGCTATCGACGTAGATTTAATTCAAAATTCATTAACCGTTAATGCAATATGTTTAAATAAAATGCTGGAAAATTGCGTATAATTTAATATTCCGTACAAGGAAGTTATGTGGTGTATACATCAGATTTGTTTCATTGTACACGAGTGGAAAAAGGATCACTTTCAAATAATTTTAACAAAGTGCGTAAAACAGATTTGGTGTTATTATCGCTTCTAACGAATATGGCAAATTTCAAAACGCGTCAATAAGTAAATTTATGCATATCTTAGGAAATTTTGAATAAGAAACTCTAATTTTTTGCAGGTATGCTTAGAAATAGATATATTTTAAGATGATGGCAAAATTTGTATAAGTCATATATCAACATTTGTTTCGAAAAATTATAAAATTATTTAAAAATAGAGATTTTAAAAATAAATCATGAAATTTGGCGAATTTTATTTGGAATGAACCTAAATTTCGAAATATGAAAAAAAAGAATGAAATAAATTCAGTAAAAAAAGAGATATTAATAAATATGTACGAAATTCAATTAACACATTAAGGAGCTAAAATTTTGAGAGTTAATGTTTTAAAAACCACTTGTGCAATGTTTACAAAACTTGGCAGTTTGGCATAATTTGAGTCGTAGAATCGAAATATGGAAAAAACTTGGCATGCCACCTCAGAAAAAGTCCGATTTTGTGTCAAAATACCTATACTAGAATAGTGATATATGTAAATCTAATACATATCCTAACTCGCGTTTTCGAGACATAAAACACGCAAGTTGAATTTCGTCAATCGGCCCAGTAGAACGGGAGATATAGAACTGTCTTTGTTTTCTCAGTGTACCTAAAAATTACGGAAATAGTATTTTAAATATAAATTAATTGCCCACACAATAACATTTAATTGGGCACTATGCGATTTTCACAGTTACTGCTGTGGTTCACAGTATCTGTGCGACCAAAGGTTAAACCACGGTGTACGCCTACTTGAAACTGTATAATGTGTAGTTTGTGGAGGTTAATATCATCTTTTGCTTTAGGTAAAAATAACAGATTACTCATCTTTTACAGCGACGAAGAATATTAATTTAATCATCTCAAAATATATTTAATAGTATTTATTGTCATGGAAATGATACAGAACATTACATTAAACTCGCAATGTATGCAGAAAACACAATGGTGACAAAATGCATTTCTTAGTCCAGTGCTGCAACACTTACAGATTGACATTCAATCACTTGAAGCATGATTAGCAAAATGGAAAAATTAAATCAATATTAAGAAATCTCTTACGGTAATGTCCACCAAGCAGAAGAAAGGAAACAATAGCCTCAAGCTCTTCGAAATTTCTCTTTCCTCAAGACACTTTCCTTGGAGTGATCCTTACAAATTCCTTGGCATAAGCCTTGCACATTTCATTTATTATCAATAAATTTCGAAAGTGTAAAACAGAGCTCTTTCCTTTAATTGATCGAAATAACGTTGCATATATTGATAACAAGTTACGTATATACAAATCCATTCTGCGTCCCATGCTATGTTATGACTGCTTTGTCTGGCCATATTCATGTAGACTACGACATGAATAAGATCAGACACGACAGACATATAAAAATAGCCCATTGTACACAGTCCAGTCACATTAATGTGACCACCACGTACTTTCCATGTCAGAGTTAAATAACCAATCACAGAAGGCAGGTGGCAGCACAGTGCAGTTGAGCGTATATAAAGGGTGTGTGAGGGCTTCGGAAAACATTTCAATCGTTGGCGTAATGCAGAAACGAAGCGATTTATCCGACTTCCAAAAGGGCATGATCATTGGCTTTCGGGCCAAGGGTGGAAGCATTTCCGAAACGGCTGAGTTTGTGAACTGTTCGCGTGCCGCCGTGGTAAAAGTGTACCGTGCATGGCAAAATGGGACTGTCCAAAATCAGCGACGTGGCAAATGTGGTGCACCACGGGCCAAAGATGACAGAGGCGAACGACGGTTGCGGAGATGCGTTCGGGCAGATAGACGGGCTACCGTTGAGCAACTGACCACCAAAATGAACCAAGGGGCTACCAAAAGTGTCTCCCAAAGTACTATTCAGCGAACATTGCTGCGTCTGGGCCTCCGAAGCAGACGCCTGGTTCGTGCACCTATGCTGACTGCTGTTCATCGACGGCGAAGGCTAGAATTTGCACGCCAGTACAGCAGCTGGACGTCCACTGAGTGGCGACAGGTTGCGTTTTCGGATGAATCGCGTTTTATGCTCCATCGGACAGATGGACGTTGGCGTATAAGGCGTGAAACCTCTGAAAGGAACCACCCTGCAACCATTGCCGGAACGGTCCAAGCTGGAGGCGGGAGCATTATGGTCTGGGGAATGTTTTCCTGGCATTCTCTAGGTTCACTGATCATTGTGGAAGGCACAATGGATCAATACAAGTACGCATCTGTCCTTGCGGACCATGTTCACCCCTACATGCGCATTGTTTTTCCTCAGGATGATGGCATCTTCCAGCAGGACAATGCGAGGTGCCATACAGCTGCCAGTGTACGTGCGTGGTTCGAAGAGCACCAGGATGAGTTTACCGTCCTCCCCTGGCCAGCAAACTCACCTGACTTAAACCCAATCGAGCATCTGTGGGACCATCTCGATCGAGTTGTTCGCGCCATGGATCCTCAACCGCGTAATCTAGCGCAGCTGGCCACGGCATTAGAGTCGGCATGGCTCAACATCCCAGAGAACACCTTCAGGGACCTATGTGACTCTCTTCCTGCACGTCTCGCAGCAGTCCGCTCTGCGAAAGGTGGTTATTCTGGCTTTTGACAGATGGTCACATTAATGTGACTGGACTGTGTATATACTGTATAAGAAATAATACGCTTCATTAACAGGTAAACGTTGTGAAGCCTCGTACCTTTCATTATAGAACGGAAGTTGTATATAAAAACCACATTAATTACAATTATATACAGATTAAATAAGGTGTTTAGTTGTAAAATTTACTTCACATACCATCTTATAATTAATGTCGCCTAATCGTAATAATTATATATTAATTATAAATAAGTAATCACCTTAATAGTTTATAAATCAATTTTTTAAGTTTTCACAACTGTAAACACAGTATTTGTGATGAAGCTATTAAACTTTTTAACTATGATGTCAAAATGGCTCTGTTATCAACAAAAGACCGAAATGCCGTTTAAATGCTACAAGCTATGTTTAACTACTTTATTACTATATTTGTTATTTAATATATATGCATTTGTTCTTAAGGTTGTCATTATTTAATTTCTTTTAATATAATACAAGGCGATAACATTTGGTGGCAATAATTTGAAAAGGGATACAACCGTTTATATTGAATCAACGTACAATCGCAAAACGAAAACAATAGTCCTTCAGGGACAAAGAAACCCGTTTGAACTAAAAAAAAAAAAAACTCTAATGACTCTACTGTGGTGCCGAAACTAAAAGGTGTTGAATAATAATTCGCCATCACCAGGCCGTTTCGATTTGGTCCCCACATCCCCAGCCGGCCTTTAAAACGAGGAGTATTTACTTCCTTCTTCTAGCATGCCTTCATGGTGTAAGGGTTGCACACTCAGCTGGTGTTCAAGAGGTCTAGGTTCGAGTCTCGGCTGGGGCATTGCACTTTTTTAAGTTCCGCGTATCCAATAAAAAAAATCTAATGACTACAAGTTTTGTTCTATAGTACATAAGGTATATCTCCCATATTCTTAGCGTGCCTTCGTGGTGTAATGGTCAGCACACTGAGCCAGTATTTCAGAGGTCCGTGGTTCGATCCCCGGCGAAGGCATTGCATATTTTTCATCTGTCTTGTTCCAAAAAAATACCTAATGTCTCTACACTGGCGCCCGAACTAAAATGTTTGTGGATGATGACTCTCCACACCCAGGATTTGGCGACTAGGTCCCCTAAAACCCTAGTCGCCCTTTAAAAATGGGAGTATATAAGGTATATCTCCCATATTCTTAGCGTGCCTTCGTGGTGTAATGGTCAGCACACTGAGCCGGTATTTCAGAGGTCCGTGGTTCGATCCCCGGCGAAGGCATTGCATATTTTTCATCTGTCTTGTTCCAAAAAAATACCTAATGTCTCTACAAGTAATAGTGCTTTTTTGAATGGTTACCCTCCAGTTATACCATTATCGATCTATGTGTAGTTAACGTAGGTGTCTACATACTAATTAAAAGATGGCGGAAATAATTTCTCGCTTACTCTAAGATTGGATGATTCTTTTTTCCCTAAAAATGTACACGGAGATACCGGGGTAATGCATGATGTTAGATCATAAAGATGAATTCTCTACTGCAGTTCACACATGCGGTTTTAACCGAAACCGGAAATTAAGGTAACCATCTAAAGTGCAAGATCGACTGTAGTGTATTTTTACCTGTATTAGTCACTTTCAAGTTTATTTTAGCCATCTAGTGATCAGCCATCAAGCTTGAAATAAAAATAATTTGTTACATTAGTAAAAATAGCAGTGCAATGGCTTTATGCCAAGAATTCTCATCCATTGGGGAATTTCACCCCGGGGAGAGGGATTTCATTGTTTCGGTGTGGAAATGCGATAGACATTTTACTTATCTGTTAAATATTTAATTTCAGTTTATGAATGTAAAAAGAATACTCTTATTCAAGTTTTGGTATTTATCAAAATTTTCTATGTTTTTACTTGCTTAATTTGTAAGACACATTAAAATTTAATCTAGCTTAAATAAATTTATATGTATTTTTCGAGTTTTGGAAAGAAGCGAGGGAAAGATAATCTAGCAATATTGAAAGGGGTACATGGGGTAAAAGTTTCGAGAAATACTGATCTATATCTTCCTCTACTGGGAAACAAGACACCCAGCTCGTTGAGAATATTAGTATTTTTTGTTATGCGAGCTGTATAATTTTTGATGCCGATTTATAGCAATAAGTTTCAAGCTACTAAATATTTCAAATATATAAATATTTCGATGTAAAATATTAAGAACATTAAAAGCAAACAAAAGTTAATTTTAAAATTATTTCTGTTCTTATATATCCAGTGCCCAATCCGTCGCCGAGTATTTAAGACACCTGAATGCTAGTAGTTCTTCCGGATTTGATTCCAGGTTGTCTGCATGGTTGGCTTTTAGTCAAAGCGCGCAAAACTTATTGATAAGTTTTGCGCGCTTTGAAGGCTTGGCCTGGCTCGCACCTTAAAAATTCATAAGCAACAAATCTAAAACTGAATGGCAAAACTTCCTGGCGTGGGACAACGCCGAACAAGGAAGAAGGACTTATCAATTGTTCCCAAAAGTAGACAATACACCCGGTTTAATAACAAGAGAAATAACGTGGTTCTTATCAGGACATATCTCTTTTCCCATGTAATTTTATACAAGGAACTTAGCTAGATTAGACCAGTGTGTATGTGGAGAAAGAGGCAGTTCCGAACATTATTTATTTAAATGCTCCCTTACAGTTGAACATCATTTAAAATTCCCGAACTCAGAAAGTGAAATCTAATGAAATGACTCCTTTCATTAGATATGCTACCAAGAACAACCATCTCAGAAAAAAATCATAAATATAATGAACTTCCTGTCCATAGAGTCACTGAGTTATGCAACACAGCATAGAATAACGTAACATAGCTATTACTTAAAACATTGTATGTAAGCAGACCTGGAGCTGTCCTCCATAGCATGTAAGTGCGAATGGCACCAACTGTGAAAACATCAATGTATATTTAATGGAAAAAGAAAGACACTGCCTGCGGTATGGTACTAATACAAAGCATTGCAAGCAACGCCTGGCAAGGTCTTCTGTGAGCCCAGTGAGGTGTAATTATCTGGATAATTAGTGTGCCTGGACAACAACCACATTGCCAATGGTTAAAGAATGGGTGTCCACCACACTTCACCATATCCATATATATCCATATCCATATGTGTAACGTGAATACGAGTAGGCATCCCTTAAATTAGGCAGCCATGTACTTCGCCATATTCAAAATAATAACTTCTTGTATATTCTTTACTATAAGATGAAATTCACTTTTATTTTTTGTTAAAAAATCAGCAAGTATTTTTTAATGATTTTTATTACTTACGTATCTAAGATTTTTGTTTTTAGATCGCGCTTTTGTATAACATTTTGTACAGCATATTATTCATATATACCTTGTGCACTGAAACGCAGTTTCTGTAAAGAGTATACATACATTCTTTACAAATAATCAGTATATTTTGCATATTAAATAAATACAATAATATGTACAATACCTTTCAAAGGAACGTTTGCGAACATAAATGGTAAAGACATTTCGGGACTACCTAATAAATTTAAATTTCTTCTTTGGAAATCACGAATGTCACTTCAAAGTGCGGCAGCAGTTAAACTGGACATGTGTTCAAAATAATGTACAGAATACTGTAATGACACAGTCATTTTTAACTTCAGTGTTCATTACAGTATTCCATTAAATTGAGTTCAATGTTGCTGAACAGTAACTTAGACAAAATTTATCTTTAGCATATGCTTTAGCTCAGCAACATTGAACTCAATTTCTAAAACATACTCAACTTTATGTAACTCAATTTCTAAAGCTTAGCTAAACCATATGCTTTAGCTCAGCAATATTAATATATGAGAAACATAACATATGAATGAACGTTTAAAATGTGAATTTAAAAATAGTCTGCTCAAACTTTCATGACAGGATATTTCTCCAAAACATTTGTACGGCTTAATATTTATTAAACCTATTATTATGATTTACTTTAACTTCTTCTTTCCGCTGTCCTCAACAGAATTCAAATTAGTTGTTGCGTACTTCGGTCGAGAGCTTGCATGTTTCAGGGTCAGAGTTTCTTTTGGCCTCACCTTACAGTTACGTACTATTGCTAGCTCTGCCAAAGTTATTTCAGGTTTAGAGTGTTGCTAGTCAACGTTTAAAATACGCATCGCTAATTATCTTGAGACAGTTTAAATAGGCTTAGATAACATTACTTAAATTTGAATTTAACTTACGTTAATTTAAATACCCGCAGTAGTGGAAGTTCAGCTGTCGCTCAAGAAATGACTTCTGTTCACTTAAGAGTTAAATAGATAAAAAAAGCTTATTTTAATCTTATTGAAATCTACTCCTTTCTTTCAGACTAAAGCGATAGCTCTCTTCCAGTCCAATAGGATGTGCAGGACACTGAGGTAAGCTTTTATACAACAGAACCCTACGAACTGATTCTCACGTAATAACTTTTGAAGTTTAAAAGATATAAATCTTTCATATGAAATTTCTGTATTTAAATTTGCAAATTCTCCTAGTTCAACTTTTGCGAAAAATCGAATTTTATACATTAACCTAATTACTATTCAAACTACATTTAACATTTAAACAGTTCAAATTGCTAAGCCGTTCACTCTTCTTCTAAACGTAGTGCACATATCCAGAAATAACGAAAGAAAGAACACACTATTGGCATTAAAACCTTTTGATTTGTGCTACACTAAAAGTTTGAAGCATAACGTTCGGCAGCAAAGTCCGCCCGACTTAATTATGAGTGTCAGTACCTTCTCCTTTGGTCCTATGGTAACGTAAACCTTCCCTCCCGAAAATGGATAAGGAGTGCAAAAGGAGTGCAGATGGTTCGGAGAACCAAAACTTGGAATTGATTGCTTTTATAATGAGAGAAGGGCGGGTTGACTTCCCTTAGAAAGGCACTTAAGTAGTAGGAAAACTTAATTTTGTACCACTGAGGCGGAACTATATTTAGTTGGATGCTTTGAATGTTTTAATGGGCACTGACGTGCTATGAATGGCTTCTTCTCGCAGCTTTCCTAGGATTCAATGGACTGCTAGTAGCGTTTAAATGAGTAAAAGAGAAAAAGAAAGGCATCTGTTGAAGTCTATGTGTTGCTAAATAACTGCAACATTTATGGTGTTGCTGACGTATTGATGCATATTAAAATTTATGAATTTACGCTCTAATAACCTTTGTGCTATTATTTCAACCAGAAATTTACTTTGGTAGCAAGGAAATGGAAATTTTATATTTGGACAACTAGAGAATTTATTTGTGAACCAACAATGTAAGCAAAACTATGCTCCGTAAAACACTGTGAAAAGGTTCTTAGAATATTTTAACTATGAAATTTAACAGTTCGTAACTGTATGAAAGGAACAATTCTTAAATTTGAAAATATGACTGAAGAAAATCCATATTTACTAGAATATCAAACATTATAAATGATTAGTGTATTTTTATAGAAGTAAACAACTTTATAATCCAGTCTCTACTTCCATTTGTTTTCACAACAAAATTTGTCAATCTGTCAACATATGTGTTGTGATGAACGCTAATTTCCTAATACTTCCCAGGCTAACAATGTTTCCGAGAGCTCTTCTATGCAATTTATGGAATTAAAGAACATCCCCTAATGATGTTTAATGAAAATTCAACGTGTTCGTGATATATATGTAACCATTTTTACCCCGTGTAAAATGAATAATACTTATATCTGAGACTGCTTTTATTCAAGTTTATTATCATTTAATAACTACAAAAAGCGAATATTTACATACTTCTATATCTTATTCAGGTGTTTTTTCTTATTATTCTTATTTAAAATTTTACCGTTCAGCGAAACAAATTTGAGGTAAAACAAATCAAATATTAAAATTATTAGAACTAACTTTTGTGTCTATTAAAGATATGGGAAATTTTTACTAAACGAGTTTTCTCTGAATCTGGAATCAGATCATTGGATAACATTGATTTTGATGTTTTTTAATAAGATCTCGCACATTTTCTTACACATTTTCACAAATAAATTTCAGGAATGTAAGATGCGTAAGACCATTTTGATATGGCTGTACTGCAAAGTAAGAACCCATTCTTACTTTACTTTAAAAAGAAACAAAGTATGTGTAGAACGATTATTTATTATTGTGTAATAAAGTGTGAGGGGATTTGTTATGTCTTATTCAATGTGCAGCGGTATTGATTGTTAAAATACCACTGTATATTGAAAATATTAAAATTTAGGTTAAGAAAAAACAAAAACACGCTTTAAGTTGGATTATTTGATTGCTGCACACCAGACGAGGCTATCTACATAAACGAATAGATGCCTTTGTGGAGGACGATCAAAGGAAAACTGGCTCATATACCCTTTAGACATAATTAAAATCTCGAAATTCTACCATGCAGGCAGCCTGTTCGCCTGCAATCGAATTTTGACCAAAGTCCGTCGAGCGGTGAAGTAGTTGATCATTGGCAGTCTAACTTTGGTTCGATTCCAGGCTGATAGTCTGTCGTCTTCGTAGTTGTTTTCATAGTTTTTTCCATGTGTAACTGGATACGAGCTAGTTTCCTTTATGAAGATCTCTTCAAAGGCATCCCTTAAGCAAATATCCCTCGTTCTTTAATGAAGTAAACCAAATCAGATTTAGTCGTCAGTGATTTTAAACACATGGCCCTATTTAAATAGATTTTTATAGGCTATTATTTCGTTATGAACAAAGTTACGTTATATTTATTGTTACTAGTGTTCTTATAATTTCTTTTCCATAATAATATCTAACTCCTGATTTATAAGTAACAAAATGCTTGGGGTGGAGGAGAAAATTTTCCGAAAATTTTAGAATTTGCATTTATTTTCACACACGAAACGTTTGTCTTGAAATAAGATTACTTTATACATATTTTATGTCAAACATAAGGCACTTAGCTGTTTTAAATTTTCCACAAAAACTCAACTGAGTAAAGATATAATATATTTCGAAAATAGTAAAATTAAATAAAATAACATTAATGACCTTCATTATACAGAAATAATATGAAAGTTGAAATTATGAAGTTTTTAAGCTGGCGTGGTGAAAAATTATTTGCTGTCGCACCACTTTTTAATACACAGCGTTAAGTAGCAGTTAAATCAGTTACACGCATGAGCTATTTTTTTGATTAACTTTCTACACAGGAGACTGAATGCGTAAATCTTAACTCTACATTTTCTCACATTATAGTGAGCCGGTTATTTAAAACCAATTATACTTTGTAATTACTGTGGCAGTACTAAAGCAAATGAGTTTTTTTTCCTCTTTCCCCCAGTCTGTAAAGTAAATGTACAGGTAATGAGCCGTTTTGTTTTCCCAGGATAAAACTTCCATTTCTACTTTCCACTTTTATCAGGAATGTTTTAGAAATGCTGTGTTCCAAGAAGTTGGTAGGCTTAAATAATTAATAAAAATACATTCTGATGAATGTTTTTTGAGAAAATCTTTTTTTTAGCCTAAAGGGGAGTTAACCCAAAATGGCTGTAAGTCTCGAAACGACATTTTGCATTGAATCAAGATAAGTCTCTTTACAAATTGTTGCCACCAAGTATTATCACCCAGTATTACATTTAGAGAGACTAAATAATGAAGAATCTAAACAAATGTGCGTATGGTTTCTCGCATTGAAGAAAAAACAAATAAAATAAATTGAAAAAATAAAATTAAAAAAAAACTGAAAGGTTTCAGATTTTAAATTACGTTCAAAGAGGCAATTTTTAACATTTTGTCTGTTACCTTTACTTATTAAATATCAAGTTCTTTGCGTTTAAACCATAAAATTCAGTTCAAGAGCAATATCGCAAGATAATTTTAATATGATCATATCTTTAGAATCTAGTATCTGTTTCTCCCTACTACGGTGCCATTTCTCGCTTTGAAATCCTTGAGTTTGTTAATCAAAAATTCGTTAACGTTTTACAAAATATGAAATCGATAATAAAACAAACTCCAAATTTAAAATTCTGGCTTCCAGATGCCCATATTCGCTGGAGGATTACGTTATTCAATATTTGATGGCTCTAGATACCGTTGTTTTATCACAATGCGAGAAACATACATACATTTATACAGATTTTTCATTATTTCATTTTTTCAAATATAATACGGAGCTCTAATATTTTGTAGCAACAATACGAAAATGAACCAGCATTTATAATGAACCAACGCAAAATACCAAAACGAAATTAATAGTCCTTCTGGGCAAATTGCCCCTCTGGACTAATAAAAAATTTAAAAGAAATAAGTTAAAAAATCTGAAAGGTTTCAGATTTTAAAATACGTCCGAAGGGGCGTTTTTAGCGTTTTGTTTGTTACCTTTATTTATTAAATATTATGTTCTTCGCACTTAAACCATAAAATTCAGTTCAACAGCAATATCTCAAAATAATTTTAAGATGAGTACATCTTTAGAATTTTTGATACACAGTTCTGTGCGCTTTAGATAAAAAGGTTTTTTCTCCCGTAGAATGTTGCCATTGCTCGCTTTTTAATCTTTTATATTATTTCATGGAAAATTCGTTAAGGTTTTACAAAATATGAAATAGATAATAAAAAAAATTCCAAATTCGGACTTCCAGATGCGCATATTCGGGTGGAAACGTACGTTATTCAAAATTAGATAGCTCTAGGTACCGTTGTTTTATCACATTTGGAGGAATATACATGCATTTATGAAGATTCTTCGTTATTTAATTTCTTTAAATATAATACAGGGCTGCATTATTTTGTGGCAACAGTTTGAAAAGAGATTCAGACTTTTAATGTTTCCGGCGCAAAATGAAAAAAAAATAGTCCTTCAGGGACAAAGCCCCTTTGGACTAAAAAGAAATAAAAAAAATGAAAGATTTCAGACTTTATATAACGCCCAGAGAGGTGTTTTTTTAACGTTTTGCGCGCTACCTTTATCATTAAATATCTTATTCTTCGCACTTAAACCAAAAAATTCAGTTGAACAGAATTATCATAAAATATCTAGAACAAACCTTTGGAAGTTCCAATACACAGTCTAACACGCTGGAGATAAAGATGTTTTTTCTTCCGTACATTGTTGCCATTGCTCACTTTGAAACCGTTGAGTTTGTGAATGAAAATTCGTTAAAGTTTTACAAAATATGAAATCGATAATAAAAAAAAAATTCCGAATTCCAAATTTCGTTTCCAGGTGCCCATATTCAAGCGGAGGACTACATTATTCAAAATTTCACTTCTCTAGGTATCGTTGCTTTTTCACAATGCGAGAAACATACATACCATGCAGATACTTCATTATTTAATTTCTTTAAATATAATTCTGATCTTTGATATTTGGGGGCAATAATTTGAAAACTGAAATGCCGTTTTATATTGGACGACGCAAAATGCCAAAACGAAATTAATAGCTCTTTTGGCCAAACTCTTCCTTTGGGCTAGAAAAAAATTCTGAAAGCTTTTATATTTTATATTGCACCTTAAGATGCGTTTTTTAACGTTTTTAAAATCCTTCCTTACCTGCTTACAAAAGGAAACTATTTTGAATATATTTATGCCTTGATTTGTAGGATTATGTAAATATTATTATCATATTCAGTATATTTAATTGCGAAAGAGTTAGACAATAAAAAAGATTTGCTGCATTCCTTATGAAATATAACTTTTAAAGTAGGATTAATTGTTTAGAGAAAATTGCATTGTCAAAAATATATAACTGCAAGTTCTATCGCCATGCCATTTTGTATTAAAAGGGAATACAAATCATACGCACGATTTGTTTTCGTAATGAGTTAAATTTTAAATAGCGAACAACAACTTCCATTCGAACAATGCATTTCATAACAATTCGGAATATCATTTCAGAATGCATATCTTTTGTATTCAATCGCTGGTGATCTGTTTGAAACACGCTTTTGATTCCACGAAAGCAAGATACGCAAGAGATTGCATTTTAATGCAGTTTGTGCTTCAAAGCTGACAAGCAGAACCGTAAATGGAATTTATTCGCCCCTGAATATCCATTTCGTATTGAAATAAAGCCTACATTCTTTCCGTGGAATCGATAAAGAATGGTAATACCAGTCTTCAGAGCAAATTTTGAAAAGATCAGAAGAATTCGAAAAGCTTTTCTTTTTTCTTCTTTTACATAATCTGGAACAGGGATCACTAATGCCTGCCTTTCCCAAAGTTACCAATTATCTGAATTCCGAATAATTCAAGCGTATGTCCCACTTTAAGGGCTCTCCCTTGCGGGAATAATTGGCATAATAACTGGAGCCGTTTCGACAATTCTCCTAACACCCGTCGTTTGTCAACGTCAGAGCGTTCTTAGTGTGTGAATCGGAATTGCTATCTTAAATTGTACGTCGTTAGTACGAAACAGTTCGCTGTAGTAAGGTGATAAAGCCACGGAGCATAATCCTTTGTTGCATGAGAGATATTAGACCCCCTTTAACTCTTTCAAAGTATCTTTCTGCGAATTAACGGTTTTAAAATGGGTGCGCCTTGATGTTGCGTGCATTCGAACCGCAGAATTCCGAAATTCTCTCCACATAAGCTGAACCGTTCTCGCTTTAATAACCCGAAAGAAACCGTACGTAGAGCAAGCAGCACGAAGTTCTTAGCTCTAATGTAGCAACTTATCTCCTGCATTAGTATAGCAAAGATATTTTTATTTATTGGCTAAAACCATACTAGTACATAATTTTATGAAGAAACTTCAGATATATTAGAACTGTTTTGAAAGATTATTAGTTTATAAAATGTAAAGTTAGCAGAACAAAGGTTTTAAATTTATTTTACTTTTCTAATATATTTGTAGCGAGCAATTCAACGGCTGTGTAAACGCACTTTTCCCTTAAAGTTATTAATCACGATTTGGCAACACTCTTTTAGTTTGAACTTTATGTTTACAGCATTAAAAAAAAGGCTGAAAATGCGCCATATTTTCATACTGAGGTGGATTGGCTGCTTTACATTGATTACTTATTCTTTTTTTACTGGAGAACCGAAGGCATGCGTGAAATTCAGATAGAAACTCGCAACAATATTTCTAATAGCAATTAAAATAAATATTATGCTCATGTGGAGAATTCTTTAAAAGAACTACACAGATTTCATTCTAAGCAAGTAAAACGAAACTTTCCAAGAATTTGTAGGGTTCTGTTATGTGCATAAGCTTGTAAATACGGTTATTGTGAAGAATCATGCAGCTATTGTGTCGATGTTCAGAAACCCCCAGAGTGGAAGCTGGAACAGGTTACAAGAAGGTTAAAATAACCTTTTATTTAACTCTTAAAAGAAGTTACTGCTTGTGTGAAAGACCAACATACGTTATTTGTAAGTATCTAAATTTACATAAGATAAAATTAAATTTAAATGTAGGTAACATACTTCGACACTACACACACAACAAGCTATTTGAACTGACTCAAGATAACTAACTACCTGCGCGTAGTTTAGACGTCGGCTAGTAGTACGCTAAAGCCGGAATAAATTTGGCAGAGATGGCGATAATACGTAACTGCACACCGAAGCTGCCAGAAGCTCTAACTATAAAACATTCAAACCATAGGCTTAAGTCAAAAAAAAAAAAAAAAACTAATTTGCATTCTGGTTAGGTAAAGTTGCAATTCATAAAGATTTTTGATTAACGTAAAATCTTACTAATTGGTACACTGTTGGTTTGGAATCCATTTTTTAATATGTTTTATAGCATTACGTATAGGATATGAATGCAGAAACCGCAATTTGTAGATTAGCGTCGTTAAATGCTAGAGAACTCATAGTTATTTTTGTTCATCAAATACTATTAACGCAGCGAGAACTTCTATGTCTTCTTAATTCCTGATATAAATTTAAAGACAGAAAACATAAAACTGATTTATCACCTCAAACATTAATGTTACTTTTGCCTTAAGAACAGAAATTTTCCTTAATTAATTAGAATTATTTGGCAGTTTTCCTCTTTTCGTAATTATTATTTGGTCAGAAAAAAAATTATAACAATCTTTTATGTTCCTAGTAGTTTTTAAAATGCTAACGCACGCAATATACATGTATATATGTAAGAATATTTTAAGCAAAATTCATGTAGGTTATTAAGGGGATTATGTGTATATTGTCGCAAATGGTCATTAAGGTTGTTAACGTGGAATTGAGCTCGCATGCTTAGCTTATACATGCCTCAACTTTAAAAGAGACGGATTGGGCTCCCTGAAAAGGATAAAAAGGAAATTTGGGGAAATGTTGTTTAAAGAAGAGACGGATGATATATATGAAAAGGATTAAGGTACGTAACGGAGCTAGGAGGTAACAAGAAAACATTATATTTATGGGAATTTAAATAAATATACTTAAATCTTGGCTTGTTATTATCAGATTTATGTGAAAGTAATTAATAAGTTTGCTTGAATAGTGCTTGTTTGGCTGCAAAATGAAAATCTGCAAAATTGAAAATACCTTATAATACCATCATCAATAATTAAAAAATGTTTGTATTTTTCTGGCAAAATTAAATCATCTCGTGTTCCCAGTTGTGGAAGTGAGAATTTCTGAAGATTTCGTGGGTTGAAATTTAGGGATTTCTGTGACAAAAATCTAGTCAAACATCTTGTGCCAAATAAGTATCGTTATAAATTTGGTGGAGTAAGTTCGCCATGAATTTTTCCTCCCAGTTTGTCATACATTTCTTGATATCGATCTTTGCTATGTTAGGATTGCAAGTGTAGTTTCCTTCTTGCAATACATCATCTTCAAGATTTGTCAATAGTTTTCCGTCGCAATTCGTCCGTCGTTTTTCGGCAAAGCTAGCATTTGCTGTCATTTTGTTTTTCGGCAATTCTAGCATTTGCTGTCATTTTGTTTTTAATTTCTTGTCGAATATTAAGGCTGGATGATCCCATCTGATTTTAATAAAATCAGGATCCGTCAGATGCATAATCATGTTTTAAACTAAAATGAATAAACATATCAAGAGACAAATTCAGAATAATCATCTACGACGGAAAATAGGACTGGATTTCATGCCTGTGCATCGTTCTGAAATTACTTCGCAGCAACTGATGATCAGACTCTTAAATGTAATAAGCCAATTGGCATTTATCACGGTAATCTGAACAAATGATCTTCTCAACAAGGGCTTTATGAAAAGGGGATGAATTGGGGAAAAATTCAACATTCCTTCAGTACGGATACTGATAAAGGGGATGAGGGGTAGAAGCGGGTGAAACAGCGCAATTCTGACTACACTATCAAAAGGAAAAGAACGAAATCTCTGAAGTTTCGCCAATTCCTGACGAAACTTTAACTACCAAAGCGTGTGGC
This sequence comes from Stegodyphus mimosarum, assembly GCA_000611955.2. NCBI lineage: Eukaryota > Metazoa > Arthropoda > Arachnida > Araneae > Eresidae > Stegodyphus > Stegodyphus mimosarum. Next base: position 610,707 of record KK117280.1, read on the forward strand.
CAGTGGGAGGAGGAGTCGAAGGTCGCAAAAAGGCATTGCATCTCCAAATATCATATCTTACATATATATTATATATTTTAAAATATTATATTTCATATATTTTCATATACCGATAGCATTTAAAAAATATATTATTTTTATCACTGTCTATTTTTATCGAGCAAATTTCATATCGCATATTTTTTACAAATACATCAAGAAGCTCAATGTTGCAACTCATTTCCTAAAAGTCTGCCTACTCATTGTCGAAATGCAAAGTTTCTCTCTGCTCTGGCTTATATAAAAGGATCCAAATAAGGTTTCGGATGATATAAAAAGCTATAAGTATGCTTGACTGCAATACCTTGTCAGGAAAGATACATTAGGAGCACTTTGTTGCAAACTTCAGTGAGCCGGATACACCGCATCTTATGTGGTATCCCGGCGATAGATTTCCAGACTAGACTAGACTAGACTGCAATACGAGTATTTTATATCGTACCGTTCTTCACATACAAAAACGTCCTCCTGAGATATTGTTCTAAATATCATACTTATATGAGCTCTTTCATTTATTCTAATTTAGAATAATTTTCTACACTCTATGAAAGAAAGAAATCATGAAAGTAATTTTCGATTTGCCTGATTATAAAGTCAAAATCTTCTTCATATTTGTTGGACTAACCTGAAGATAGATTAATTTAAGTCTTTCGTATAATAAGATGGCATGAAATGAAAAGCGAAGGATACTTGCTGTATTGGTACAGAATGGTTTGATATGCATAGGAACATATTCACAGACATAATTGGTAATATTTAATATAAACAGAAAAGTATATTTGCACTTTGGATTTATTTATTTTAATAATGAATTCTTTCTCTGGTTAGAATGGATTAAATTCAGAAATATCTTATTAAAAATGAATGCCAAAGTAAAACTAAAAGAAAAAAAATGTTTCGCTCTGAATTCAAATGCACCGACTTCGTTTAGAATTTAATATCCATCCTTTAATTAAGGTTGAGATCATGCATATAAAAAAGCATTTCAATGCATTACTTTCTTTTCCATTTTCCCTCTTTTTTTATCCATATTTCATCACTTTCGTAGTCATACAAAAAAGATCTGAATAGCGTAAACCATACATTCTATTATTAAAGAAAATGAAGTTTTTATGCAGTCTTCCGTCACAGAAAAGAAGTCGGAAAAAGATATTTTAAATATGAATCATGTAATTACTAATATAAACTCTTTATCTGTTCGTGCTCTGTTTGCAAAGATTATTATTTCTGAAAATTTCAATTTAGGATAGAAGCATCCTCTCGTATAAATTCACCAGAATAATCAAAACTTTGATTTATTACGAATATATATAATATTTTGATTAATGCACCGATTCCATATTATTATTTATGCTATAACTTTAATCTCATTGCAATGAAATTCAATAGCTACCGAAATAGTTCTAGAAACGTAAGCTTAGCATAAACAAGCATCAAACTGTTCATAAATTCAGTAACAACGGATTAGTATTCTGTGAGGATTGCATATACATGCACTAAACACTAGCTCAGTGGTATTGAAATAACTACTGAGCCAAAAAAAAAGACTTTTGATGAAAAATGGCATCAAAATAGAGAGTGTCTCAAATGGTCGTTGCCATACGTAACATGCTGTTCTGTTATATCATAACAAATAAGATTTACATAGGAACTTGTGTCTGAAAATGCGAATGATGACCGCTAGGGGGCAATGTTCACAAGCGTAGAAGGAAAAAAAAGAAAGGATGTGGGAAGAAGAGTTGATATTACTTTTATTAAGGAACATGGTTAAATCACAGAAGGTGTTCAAATTTCCTGCCATTCTCCACAATGCATACTTCACAAAGTCATGCATGGATTCACGTACCCGCTCAAAAGGGCAGGTATACCGCCATATCCATGATCCAGGTGACGAGATCCATGTCCGATGTTCCTGTCGTCTCGTACACCATGGACTTCGTATCCCCAGAGGTAGAAATTCAGGGGTGTCAGGTCGGGGAATCTGGGAGGCAAGGCGACTGGCCCGCTCCTGCCAATCCAGCGATGTCTTATTCCCGCACACTGCTGCTGAAATGTGCAGCCGCTCCATCATGCTGAAACCAGATGTTTCGGCGTGTAGCGCTGGAACGTCAACAATATGCGGCAGCACTCTTTACCCTCTTTCCACAAAATGTTTGTAAAGAACTGAGTTAGGAAACAGATTAATCTTTCTCCAACAACGTCCTCTCCTGAAATGATCATACTTTTCATTCTCCTATAAACCTGCAAGCATTGCCCTCTAGAGGTCGCCGTTCGAATTTTTGGGCACAGGTTCCTACGTAAATCTTTTTTGTCATGGTACGATAGACCAGCATGTTAGATTTGGCAACGACTTTTACAGATACCCTGTATATTGCTTTGAGACCAGAGAATACATTTTTTATGCTACTGCATTTCGCAAGAAAGATCAGAGATTAACTCTAAGTTTATGTCACTTTTAACAGCCTCCTATACTGTATAGGGGTAAACGCGGTTATCTATCAGTATGCTTTGTGCAGTGATTTAAAATTTTACAATGCTTCATTTAAGGTATAAAATTCGTTTTGCCTAGATTTTAAACTAAGTGCAGAAACATTTTAGTGTCACTCGATTCGCTGCCCAACCGATATAGCAATTAGTGACATTGAGTACCGTACCGTAGAAGGCCGGTTTGAATCTCGGATAAAGCATGGATGTTAGTAAGCGTAGAATGTCTGTGTAACAAGAGGGCATTCAAAATACAAGGAAAGACGAAAGTCCTCCTCAGAGGTTGGGAAAAATGAGTAAAAAACCCTCGAAACGCCTCCTGAATTGGGGTGGAACCGCACAGTTAGTGCAGCGGAACTACACCCGTAAGACCAATGGTGAACATTTAGTGTCTCGCTGACTTTTACTTGTAAGTGTAACATTCAGTTATTTAGTGTCTTTTCAATGTTTGGCTCCTTATCGTTATGCGCTTTTTTCCTGATTGTTATCGTTAAAGTTTTCATTAATGCTATAGTAGATAACATTTCTCTTTACGAGTTCACATACTATTATTTAAAACATTAAAATTTAAGTAAGTTGAGAAGGGTAAAAAGTGTTAAATTATATCCAAAACTAAGTTTCAAAAAGTAAAAGAATTTATTTAATCATCTGGCAATTAACTACATGTTAAAAATTTTAATTACTAAGCTGCTTCTTACAAAACCGAATAAACAGCTAAGTATATGTGAAGAGATCATAAATGTAATTGATATTGATTTAAAAGTTATTAAAGAAAAGTGCGTTTATTAGGATTTTCAGTGCTATTAACCTTCTTTTTTTAATTAGATAAATTATAATTTAGATGGAAATACGACACATTTTCAAAAAAATTCAATTTTATATTTTAAATGAGACAGTCAATTTGCATATGATGTATTGTTTTAAAAATATACTATTTTCGATACAAACTTAACAAAAAAGAAGACGAAAAAATAATTGCTAAAAGAGTGTCGTATTAAAAATTTAAACGAATAAAAATGGATGAACATTTATCATACGAATTAGTAAGAAAATGACAATTAAATTCCTAATTAATATTGTAATTGTTTACAAAATTCTCATCTTTTTTCACACGTACGTTAATCCGCTTGCTCACAGTATTACTGTGCTGTATAGCAATTTACCTGCTCCGTATTCTCGTAATTAGTTTTTTTCACTTGATTTATGACATTAAATAGATAGCAAAATTTCGCTTACTGCAACACACAGGAGAGCGCGTTTAGCATGGTGCAGACAACATGCGCCTTGGGCCAGACTTCAGTGAAACACCGTCCTTTTTACAGATCATTCGCTTTTCATCCTGAACAGAGACTTTTAGACCAAAAGCATGGACGGCCTGGACTCGAGATTCAGCCTGGATTCTCAGCGTACCTGTAAATGGAGAGAGCCTGGAACACGGTACCATTCTTTCCTCAGGGAATAGATTCATTACGGTGGTAGAGATTTCAAGCTTTGGGCAGGCATTATGTTGGACGGCCGCTACCCCTGCATGTGTTTGACAAAGTCTTTCTGACTATAATGAAGTACATAGAGGAGATCTTAGACCATATTTTCAACCTGGGTTGCTGGTAATGGGGGACATAGGGTTTAGTCAATATAGGGTTCAGCTGGTCGCAGATTACTTGGAATGTAAGGATATTCGCCACACTGAGGGACCAGTCAGATATACTGAATTTTCCCTATGGT